>WURS02410227.1:0-16958 GCA_011762765.2 Rhinocypha anisoptera
AATTGCAAAAAAAATTATGAGGAAGAAAATATGTGATAATAATAAATTTGAAAAAATTAAAAGGAAAAAATTAAACTAATTAATTTAAATAAATAATTTTATAGAAAAAATGTTTTTATTTGTCTAATCTCTCATGGCAGTATATTATATGAAATATTGATGGTAAAGTCTCTTTTGGTATTCTCGTATTCCTTAAATAAGGATTCAGAAATCCTGTAAATTCACATAACTGTAATTTCAAGCATTACAGTTATCTTTACTTTCTCATTTCTCATGGAGTTGCTCAATGTTATTTAGTGCTTTTAGTATTAGCTTTTTTTGTTAGTATTAGGGTTTTAGCTTTCTTTGGGTTAGTATTTTAGCTTTTTTGTGATAGTTTTTTTGTAGGTGACACTACACTTTTTTGAAACATGGTTTTTTCTGTTTCTTGAGCCAATAGTGTTTTGATGATCATATCATAACTTCTTCAGATTCCTCGTTGATATATGAAGTATTTGGAAGAATCTCTTTCTTTAGAAGGATTTATTTTGTTTGTACCCATCATTAAATTAATAAAAGATAAAGTCCTTGAACTAAAGATTATAAAAACATTGACATAAAAGCTATCTCGATCTCAAAATAAAACATATTCAAAAGAAAAAATTAATCTAGTCACTTCTGTCACAATATATTTTTAATTTTCTTTTCAAGATCCTTTTACAGTACATTTTTGCAATGTAGCACTGGAATGCGAATTGCCAATTAATCCACACTATAATTATTATAAGTAGACATGCTAAAATGTATGCGGAGACTCTCCATTAGTTTCTAAACATGTTTTTTAAAAGTTGCAAGCAGTCATGTAGTAAAACAGCAACTTTCATTGGTACCTACTTATTTGAAGAAAAAACATAACAGAATATTTGGGTCAGTACAGTAATGTCAATAAACGTGTGCTTCTTCTCCTCTAAGGCTAAAAATTCAATTCCCTCTCATTAACCTCATCCCAACTTATTCCAGTCATAAATTCATCTCGGTGCATTACCTGCCTAAAACTTAGAACTATTACAGAATCATAATATTAAAAAAAAAGTCATCCAATAGAATTTAATGGCATAAAAATATGAGTGAAATATTTTACTAAAACAATTGCATTTTTCCTTATAACTTATGCTACTTGTTGTTTGTTCACATATTCTCATTATTGTCGCTACGTAATTCTCCTTACAATTGATAATCAAATGTCAGATTAGTAAAAATCTAAATTTTTTATATTGTAACAATTTATACAGGCAGTGGGGGGGATGAAAATTTTTAATCAAATTAATCTTAAATGATACAAAGGTTTTTTGAGATCAATATGTCATGTGTTGTGTGAGATTTGTCGTGGTTATCATAACTTTTGTAAATAAATTTATTCTGGTACTTAAATGTGATTTCTAAGTAAATAATTGATAGTTACAAAGCTCCTGCATAACAATAAAACGTGGTTAGTTTTGGCATCATTACATTGGAGTTCTTTTGTGTATTCACAGGGGCCATGATGCACATGAGCATGGGGATTTGGAGAATGCGGAAGGGCCCTCACAAGAGGTCCTGTTTCACTCCCATGATGAAGAGTTTCATAAAGGTATTAATAATTAATATAATGTAAAATAAGGTATTCCTTAACATTTGCTAATCAGATTAAGAATATAGGGAGGCCCATTGATAAAAATATGCTTTATAAACAAGTTTTGTCTGAGGTAATTCTTTACGGTTATGTGTATGCATATTGCATTCATATGAATAACTTATAGTATATGAAGCCTAAAATAGTGAAATTTTACCCAGAGATTCATCATTAGTGATGAATGAAGATATTTAATTAGAGTTAACCCTTTCAATGCTGCCCATATATATAATTGATTTTGCCTCCCTGATGGCTTTCATTTTCTAATATAAATCACTAGATATTACGATTTTATCTAGGCTCCTAGTCAACTTGAAAAGCTCTTTTCTTTTTAAAAACGTGCACAAAAGACGTACCTAACTACATATTTGTGTACCGTTAAAAAAGTCCCATTTTGCAATAAATTTTTTATGAAAAAAAAAATCATTTTTAGCAGCTATTTTTGGCCTATACTTATAATCTTTCATTAATTATGATTGATAGATTGTAGCAAAATGTTTATGGTTTTCAAAACCATGTGTACAGTTTGAAGAAAGTATAAACTTGGTTAATATCACATCTTTAAGTTTTAATTTGCAATAAGTATTATTTACTGTATAAAATGACTTTTTCGCCTTTACCATATTTTGGGTGCACCAGGTCAACCTAACCCATCATCAACGGCTCATTTTGTAGATAATTTAATTTTATATAACATTTTTTAACTGTGACACAATTTAAGAAAAATGATTACTTTATGATAAGATTAACATAATTCCATCAAAAACAGTAATTGTTCTATCTGGGAACTATCTTCACCATAGGGATGCTAAAACTTGACTGAGTGATGGAAAGGTATTCCGATCGACTATTCCAGCCAACAGTGCCCTCTGGGAGACTTTGAATTGCAGTGGAACCCATGACGTCACGTCACGTCACATCATCAGTCACGGAGTATAGAATACCATGATGTGATATCACGGCATACTGAATTGAAAGGGTTAACACTCCTTATGTTATCCCTCGAACCATGACTACTGTCTCACAGACAACTAAGAAACACCTTTTAGCTTCACGGAAGAGGCCATCACATATGGTGGAATTCCATAATGACCCAAAATATAGTTGTTAGCTTGGATTTTAGTCTACGGAAAAATGTAAACATCACTGGTTTCAACGATAATCGTCATCATCTGGGAATGACTATTATTGTTGAAACTGGTTTTTAAAATCTGGACTGTGGGCCCTTTGTCACTGTTAATAAAGCTGTTCTCATGTATTGGTTTGAAGCTGAATTAATAATAAAAATAATAGTTAGCATATGGAAAAATTAGACCCTTTTTGCAAAATACAATAAATGGTATAGCTCCGAATATTTTTAAATTATTAGCAAAGCATGCCGAAGATGAGTTGGATAATCACAAATTAGCCACAAGATGTCATTTTATATTGTATTGCATTGTTTTACATTGCATCATATTCATTTCAATTGTCACTTTGATTGCAATTACATTTTCATTAATTATTAGGATAGTTTGATGGAGTCTTACATACATATGTATACTGAGTTTATATTGAATGGATTTCCTTTTTATTAGTTAATATATTGCTGGGCTATATACACTTTGTTTTTTATGTTTAATATAGCCATGGAAGCTAGCTGATTAATCCATTTCTGTGATGCAGTTCATCTCTGTACTCTAAAATACAATATAATACCAGGCTACTGTATTCTAAAATACCAGGGCCGGAAACTGAGGGACCATTAGTGTCATCTGACATTTGACTATACACTCATTCATTCCTCAAGTTTAAAGTATTGTAATGTTTTTTAATCTTTTGATTGTTGTGTCATGTTTTAATTATAATGAGATAATAATAATAATGTCTTTATTGAGACGAGATTGAGGCTAGGTAGTCCCTTCTTCCACCTAACCCCTTGTCACAAACATAATGTTGAGTGAGTAAGACAGAAAAAAAAAGAAATACAGAAATATTTTACAAAATACGACAGTAAAACAGGATATGAATAATTCTATAATAACTAACTGTGTAGAAGATATTAACAAGTGCGTGGGAAAAATGTAGGAATAGATAAATTTTATTCTTTACGAAAAACCTACTGCAGGAAAACACCCGCACAAGATGGGGGGGTGTGAAAAACCCACGAAAACCTACTGATAGAGTATCTACTGTTTGTAATAATAATGTTGTAAATTATTATGAAAATATACATACATATACATATATACACAGGAAATATTACATTGGGAATATGATAAAAATATTAAATTACAATAATAATGATTCCTATGTACAAACTCAATAGTGTCTTGTGTAGAGCCCTTTTGAATGATGTCAAGGAAGGCACATTTTTTGTAGTTAGTTTATGAACAAACTGCTGATTGTTAAAAAGTTTAATCAAGTCTCTAAACATTATAAGGAGATCACTTCACTCCTTAGACTGTAACTGTGGTTGTAAATTTTCATCTCATTCATCCTCTCCAATTACGAACTGGAATGCCGACAGTATGACACTTCCTGCTCCAATCATCTGATGTTTAATTAATGATGTTCATTATGGCTCCAGGGGAGGATGAGGTGGCGAGACTCATGGCGAAGAAAGTGAGAGTGCTTTGTTGGGTGATGACCGCTCCTAAGAATCACGAGAAAAAAGCCCGACACGTGAAGGCCACCTGGGGGAAGCGCTGCAACATACTGCTCTTCATGAGCACATCGAATGGTGAGCACATTAGTTTGTGGTGGCGGCGGCAGTGTGTCTGATTTTCTGGCCCAGCATGTGCTACTTTAAACAAATATACAGTATGTGAATGTTCACAGGCACTTCCTTATGTACATTTGCAAAATTCAGCAACAATTCAAGGTGTTTCTTATGACCTGTTGTGTTCATGTTCTTGGTGTCATGTTATCCCATTTAGATATCCATGGCATCTCTTCAGTAATCCATTGCTGTCCTGTTTGTCCTCACTCTTTCCGTTTGTCACTTTTTAGTGTTTTTTTAAATATCTTTTTCTTTGATCTTTTTACCTTTCTGTTTGTGTTCTAACCCCCTTTGAAAATTTAATTGACCATTTTTTTAAATTCTTTATATTTAAGATTCGGATTCTGTAGAACACATTTGCAACCTGTGTCTACCATTATTTCTTCCGGATATCAAGTTAGGTTAGATAAATCTGCTTGCAACCTGCCTTTACATTTTACCCAAATCAATTAGTTTGGTTTCTTGCTCTTCTTCCTGCATTTCTGTTCAGGAAATCATGCAGTGTAATTAGTTTCCGCTAGCATTTTCATGTTTTGCCTTCCTACAGTAGGGAATGAAATGGATGGGAAATAGGGAGGATGTGAATGTGGGTGTTGGGAAGAGTAGGTAGACACTAAGAGTGGAATAGTACATTGAGGCAAAAACCTAACATGCAGTTGATGTGGATAGCATGTGATAATATGTTTTTAAAGTATTACTTAATTAGGATTTTTGAGAAATTCTTATTTCTAGGAAAACTGGTGATATATAGTATGTAATTGTGAGTGTATTCATATTGATTGATTTTGTAAGTGTATTCATATTATAGAATGTTGCCTAACACTGATGATAATGACTATGTTTATGACTCCTGAAATGGTCATTGTTCATTGTACAGACTCTTCATTGCCGTCAATCAAGTTGCCAGTTGAGGAAGGTCGAGACTTTCTTTGGGCCAAAACCAGGGAAGCATTCAAGTATGTTTATGAACACCATCTAAATGATGCTGACTGGTTCATGAAGGCTGATGATGACACGTGAGTTTTTTATTGTATTACTGCTAAACATTAAGTTTCGGTATGCCCAATCTTCCGTGCTGTGCCTGTAGATGCTACTATATAATGCCTCGGTCACAATTGCAACAGGTTTAGATACTTAGCATCAGCTCCATGCTGATCTAGCTCTATGTTCCGGAAACAGTGAAAAATCAAGTCAGTACAAATTTTTTGTTTGTGCTATACAATTTCATATCAAGTGTAAACTCTTCCCAATTGAAAAATGGTGACATTAGGTTGCATGATACCAGCATGAAAAATTTGAGAAATGTAGTTTTTACATTTTGAAAATTGAAATGTGGTGGCAGCATACCATCCTACCTTGTCCTATATGAGTTTTATGGTACCATGTATGTTTATAAAAAGGTTTTTACATTTAAAATTATTTTATTGGCAAGGTTACAATTAACTGATAAGGACCGATTAGCTTAGATATGCTCTGTCCTAATAAAACAGCAGAGATGGATACACAATCAGTTTCTGTAAAAATCTTTAACTTCCTTGAATTTTTTAAAATTTCATTTTAATTATATTATTATTATTTTAATTATAATCAAATTAAAAAATGAAATTGATTTTACAGATATAAATATTGTTTGGATGTTCACTATGTGTGGTTATTTTTTCTTGTAAATGTATTCAAGTTTATTTTTGGTGGGATTAGGTGGATGTCATTTGTAATAAATTTCACATACTAAAAGATATTGCTCATGAATATTGATTCAATGAGTGATGTCCTTCATCTTCTTTAATTAATGTATGGGAAACAAAGTTACTAATAACTTGACATGCTAGGTGTGTCTTTGAATGTTCTGAATTCGAAATACAGATGTATTTAATGTGTCCATTTAAACATATTTCCATTACTTTCAGGTATGTGGTGGTTGAGAATCTCAGGTACATGTTATCACCATATCATCCCTCAGATCCAATCTATTTTGGGTGCAGATTTAAGCCGTATGTGAAGCAGGGATACATGAGTGGTGGAGCAGGTAACTCTAGCATAATTAGGCTCTTAATGTAATATATTTATTGCTAAAAATTTGATCCTGGCCAACGTGAGAATTGTTTCTCATTTGTAGATGCCCAGTCTCTTTAAGATGTAGGCAGAGGGTGACCACATCAATGACTTTTTCACAGCTTTAACCAAGAGGGAATAATCGATGTCTCATGGCATACCAAAGCATTTCTAAGTAACAGAGGACTAATTTGGGGCAAAGAAAGGGATTAATAAAAATATAATTAAACTAAATTCAAGGTTCCAATTTGTGTGGAAGTTTTTAATATTCAAATTGAAAATATAGTTGCAGTAGTACTTTTCCTCAGATATTTATTGACATGTTTCACCATATTCTAGCATCATCATGTACAGTTTGTGTTTATGCATGAGATTTTTAAGGGCTGGGCTTAACCCCTCAGCTGTGGACACCTCATTCTTTCATAACAGCTTTATGGAAAAGAAAAGTAGCCATGCCATTGATCCTTTCTAGTGCAAGCAAAGGACCCAGGACTGTGTCGCCCATTTCCATTCGAGGGGGTTAGTGGAGATAAGATTGGTCATAGTTAAAATATTTCATTCAGAAATATATCCAAATATGAACTCTATATTTATATACTTTCCTTGATAATTTCTGATTAATTTGTTACCAAAAAGTGCATAAATACTTTGATTTATAACCAGCATTCTAACAAAACTCCGAGGCAACTAAGGGAAACGATGAGGGTAGGTCAGGAGAGAATTTCCCAAACCTCGAAGCTTGGAATGCATCCGTCAAACTCACCTGAGTGTCTTGAGTCTTCATAAAAGACAACTTTAAGTATACTTTTTATCCATTTTTACGTACATTTTTATTCAAGTTCTAGAGGTGCAAAATGACCTTAGCTGTCGGAACACACTAATACTTAATACTACTACCCCAACTTTAGTTTGATTGGCATATCATATTTACTCTAGTAGGTAGCCCTGCCTCTTAATTAATTTTATAGCATACCAGTGGTCCATAAGAAACTTCCTAACATAATCACCCATAAAGCATAAGTTAGAGAAGATTGTCATTGAATATAAAATCCTTTCCCCTGCATCATCCTTCTGTACCATTGTACATTTTGTCTCGCATCACAATTTGAAATCTTAAATTCCCTTGACCCATCCAATGTGTTCATCATTATATCTTCTCATCTGATGGGAAAGCATATTTTGTTTCTTCATCATAAAATCAAGATAGACGTAACTATCAAGGTCATCAAATCCTCCTTTCTGAAGGTCCTCTAAATGCCTTCATGGTTGAAGCACATTTAAGAGAATTTCTCAATGTCTCCTCCAGAATCAAAAATTTTCTTCTGTAAAAATGTACTTCTCTGACGGTAAACCATTTTTTCCTTGTCACTGAGTCATGAGCAATTTAAAGCTTTCAATTTTCTTTTTTCCATCCATCCTTAAATTAATTAATTGAAAAGTTTCCTAAAGAAATTAACCTATCAATACAAAAACTCTAGTATAATAGCTACTGCAAGTAAAATATGACATGCAGAAGTAAATGCATATCATCTTATAAAGAGATAAGGATATGCATGCATGTAAAAGACAACCCTGTTGAGATAACAGTAGTGGTGCTATGATTAACGCTTAGAGTTATTTTCAATTTCATCCTCCATAATATACTATTTCAACATATCTTTGTACAATGCTAAAAGTATCAGAGTATGAACACCCTATTAATTTACAATATTTGTAGTGATTTCAGTCTGATGGGCTAAAATCTGAATGGATGCAGTACACACATACTTTTCCAGCTTAATGTGCTCTGATACAGATTGAATGGGAGTGGAAAGTGAATGGAGATGATTGAAAAGGCGTCGTCCATTACGATTGCATTCGGTTCCATAAGGAAAAGAGAATAAAGAAAAATGTTTTTTAAACACATATTGGTCAGTGGGACCAATGTCACCTTTAATAAAGCTGCTCTCATGTATTGGTTTGAGGCTGAATTAATAATAAAATAATAATAATATTTAGAATATGGCAGAATTAGAGCATTTTTTGTAAAATATAATAAATGGCATAGGTCCCAATATTTTTAAATTATTAGCAGAGCATGCAGAAAATGAGTTGGATAAACACTAGTTAGTAACACATTATCATTTTAATATGTATTCCATTATTTTATATTGCATTATATATTGTATCATATTATTTTTTTCATTTTATATGCTAACCTAAGCAGAAATGTAATAGGCAATAATCTACATGCTTGAGAAAAAATTCCACCTTTCATTGTTTCTAGTATGTTCCTCTCCCTTCTGCACCCACGTGAATAAGTCAAGTTATTCAGAAACCTATGTATCTTCAAATGGGAGGTGTTTTTTGTATCATTGTTGTCTTTCTTCAGTTTTGGTGCAACTACTTTATTAATGTAATGTTGCTTGGATTCCAATGTGCCAAAATGGTTATGGTTTTTTCTGTAATGGCATCAATACTTTTTACAATTTAATTCAGGTAATTGTAACCATAAGGGTTTGATCTCAACTGATTTGATCTATCTGTTTGGTGGAAAACTGAGAAGTGTCCTTAATGTTACTCTGAATGTAATTCACAAACATATTTGCATTTTCCACCACATTGTCATCAATGCTTTTTAAAATCCAATTTAGATACTCTTAACCAGTCATATGAACATTTTTCAAGTTGAGATAGTGTTGATGAAACTTTTAACTCAAATTGAATGTTGATATGTACGAGTACATACCTATACTGGAATGTAAATATGCGTGTATCTAGATTATACAATGCAATTGAAAAGGTGGATCTTTCTTCCAAATGTAAGACTAAGGTTTCCCTTTTTTAAGATAATTTGGAAGGGAATTAACATGTTCTTAGATTTATTAAAATATAGCATTAATATATTCCCTTTGGTGTGGAGTTTGGAATTTTAATAGTAGCAACTATTTATTAATATGGACAGAATAATTTCATGATTTTAAGTATCACCTTCCTACATTGTCCATAGTTGAAATAAACGTACATCATACTAACTTTTTTCCTGCATTTTTACGTGTTGACAGTGATTGTTTTCTTTAAAATGTGAATAGAGTAGTCTTCTGTCTGATTGTTTAGTTTGGTAATTGACATTGTTTAGTTCCTAGCAAATTTTGGATGTTCATTTCGGACTCATGATGGTGCCACTAGTATTATCTTATTATATTTTTGGCTTGCACAATCTGGACCAGATCTTATTCATAATAATGATAATACATAAGATATCCCCTAACTATAAACAATGCTTTAGCACCCCTGTATCCTGCCTATGGAAAAGTATGTTTTTCTTGAGACAAGTGTTCTTTCTGCCTAGTCAATATCTAAAAAAATAGGATAATATTTTGAGTGCTGCTGAGTGCAGACGTCGAGCTACTAGGAGAGAAATTAGAACAAACGGACTACTTCATCTACCTTGGAAGCAGGATTACATGAGACGGAAGAAGTTCTATGAGTATCAAGGGTTGATTAACTCAGCCTAATAAAACATTCATGGTGAAGAGGCATCTGCAATGCTCAAGGAAGATATCACTCCAAACAAGGAAGCGATATGTGAAAACATTCGTATGGAGCGTGGCTCTCTATGGATCAGAGAGACATGGACCATTGGAATAGCAGGCCAAAGAAGAATAGAAGCCCTCAAAACGTGGTACTGGAGGAGAATGCTGAAGATATCAAGTGGATGGACAGAGGTAGGAATGAGGAAGTGTAGACAGAAGAGCTGAGGAATCTAAGTCAATGTGGAGTACTATAAGGAAAAAAAGAATAAGGTGGATAGGACGCACCATGAGGCATAATGGGTTCTTGAAGAATATAATAGAAGAAAAAATAGAGGGGAAGACTCTGCGAGGAAGGTTGTGGGACAAATATACGACGATCGTATACAGGGAAAATTATCAGGGACATTAGTAAGAAGACCTTTCAAGGGGTGTAAGAGAACTAGCACTAGATAGGAGAGGATGGAGGGGGCCGCAGTCAACCAATCTTCGGATTGAAGTACTAATGCTGATAGTAACTCTTCCATTATACCCATAGAGGCCTAATTGGGTGTGAGCAGTGCCATACCATTATCATATCTTTCCATGCATTTCCAGCAAGAGGTGTCAAAGTCATTTAACATTATGTATTATGTACTGTATAATATAATGTATGTAATAATACACTTTATCTTAGTTATGTAGGAAGAGCTTGCACTTCTTATCATAGAATGACCAGCCACACTCTGATGTCCTTGTTGAAGGATTTTGCACACCACACTGCTGTCCGAAATGTCAATGTAGCTTCCTGGTGGCCTCTCAGTGTCACTCTTGTGCTTTGTGACATCTGTCAGACTCAATCTTTGTTCAACTTCACAGATCCTATTTTGTTAATGTAATAACATAGATACATTAGACCCCCAGCTTATGGTAGACTCTGTTCTAGATCTTGGTGTGAGACATAGCTGAGGTGGGAAGGGACAGTATTTGGTCTGAGATGTGGCAGGTAGATGAGATGCATATGTGGTGGTGGTCTCTGGTTCTTTTACTTGGAATAACTTTTGTAGTGAGTCACCACCATTGAATTTACAACTATTGTGTGACATTTTAATCTTTAATTTAAAATGGTTTTTTATTTTTCCAAAAGTGAGCTGACTTGCAAACAATTACCTTACAGGATATGTTCTCAGCCGTGAGGCAGTTAAACTCTTTATTGAGAAGGGTTACAATGACTCAGGTTTATGCAGAGCAGACCATGGTGGTGCAGAAGATGTGGAAATAGGTAGGATATATTTCCTGATTAATTGTGTGTCATCATCGGTATACTATTTGCCTTGTTGTGCATACAGTGAAGTGATTGATATATTCTTAATGATGATGTTGTTCCTGCTAATAATTATTTAATAAGTTGTTCATTTGCTGTAACTTTTGAGATGACTCAAATAAGGTCATTTCACTCTGAGATGAGCTTGATACCTAAGTTGGTGATTCAGGTACTTTTGCTGACTCTTCTTTTGCTGGAGTAACATTGTAAAACATACATTCATCGAGATCATTCTCCAGTGTCTGTAGCATGTCATATGTGCATACTAATATTTGAAGGACACAATTAAATAAAAACTCTTACATCTCCCTGTAGTATTGATTCCTTTCCATGCAATTCATTATCTGGAATTCTTACTCTCTTGCATGTTTTCTTAATGTTCTTACTTGTATTTTAGTCTTATTTGGCCCACTATCTACCTCTTCTATCTCCTCAAAGACCGGTGAAATTTGGTAACGAAACAAAACTGACACACATGAACATTTAATTTCCTACTTACGGAAGCTTGCATTATCAACTAGATTAAGACCACTTTAATTTTTTTTACAAGTCCGAATATTACGAGTTTTTTATTCAATTGATTTCCTTACTCTTCTGTTCTTGAATTTGGTGATATCATTTCATTAGTACCAGTTTTGTTCAGCAAAGAGTCATCTACATATATAAATTGTTACTTTAGTGATCTATTTTAAGCATAAGGACCAGTAACTCTTTAGTTTGTTCTGTTTTCTCTTTATTTGTGAATTTTGTTTTCCTTTTCCTTAGAGAACTTAACAGTTTTTAGGAATTAGAAGTAGCAAAATTTTCCTGTCTTAGTTTGTATATGCATTCAGCTTATATCAAGGATATACATACTCAGTTGCAACACCTATTTTTTCTCTTTCTCGTTAAAATGAATTTTTAAAAATAACATCAAAAGGTTGGTACTCACATAACAAATATTTCCATCCATTCATCAAAAGCATTATGTGAGAGGTAGCAATATGTGGTGTAGCTAGATTGATCAGAATATGTACTTAGAATATAGTTTTTATCAACTTTATTTTTGCTTGATAGTCGACAGTGAATAACATAATTAAAATTGGTGCAAAATATGTTTTATTCATTGCATTAGTCTTTGGACTGTATTATGTGCTTACATTGATTTGTGGTCAATCCATTCATGAATTTTCAAAAATCTTATCTGAATTTGGTTTCTATAAAATATATTGTAATGAAAAGTCATAATAAATGTGCATCTTTAGTTTTTACATTCAAGCAGAATAGTAAATTACCCAAAGTTCCTTGAGTTTGTCCAAAGCATCTGAAGGCAGTCAGTTATACATTATTCTAGTTAAGAAAACTAGCAATTGATTTTTTCTCATACAGCATGTGCATTTCTAAGAAATAACAATCAGTTTCTGTTAAGATTCTATAAAAAAAATTACTATATTTTGCCAAGTGGTTGATTGAGGGGGATGATTTTTTGATTTCTTTACCGGTCCATTTTATGAACAAAGTAAATAGTTATTTCCAATGAAAAGAATATTTATGAATGAAGCAGATAACATGGCATGGTAACAAGATTCTTTCAGGCACACACATATTGTTGTAATTGTGGTCAATCCTTGACATAAAATAATGTTCTTTGCAACAATGATATGCATAAGAATGAGGGGGGAATGTCTGATAAGAAAAATATCTTTTAAAAATAAGAAACATCTAGAGTATTCTTAATTTTTACATGATGTGTAAGTTCCTGTGTTATGGGAAAAATCTCTCTTCATCTTGAATTATTAATCTGGATATTGGTTTGTTGTAGGTGACCTATTGCCAACCTCCTCTTGTAACCTTTGTAGTTCCTCCCTACTCTTAAAATTCTTTATCACTGTATGTGACTCATAGCAGGCCATCATTTGTCTACATCTCCTGGTGTTTACCCCTCCTGAGGTACCTTACAGTGTTCACCCACTGTCATGCCTCAATATTTGCTGTATTAGTTTCCCTTATTGTGAGAAAACTCTTGTCATATGATTCTGATGATTTTGATAATTCATCACAGTTGTACTTCTTCTTCCGTTGTTCATTGAAGTGAGTAAATCTCATTACATGAAGGAGTCACAAGCTGGTCCTCAGCCTCCTTCATTGATCCTAACTTTGCTGTTCAAAGATTGCTTTATCTGTAAAATCTCTCTGCTATCCTGTCACCTGCCAGCCTTTTGATACCTTCATAGTTCTGGTGACATATACTGTCCTCCATTGCGTATTTCTCATGTGCTATCCTTGATCTACCTTTAAAGGATGGGAATTTATCAAATGATTTTTCTCTTTTTTCATTAAATGGGACACTGTAGTGCTTATCACTGCTCTACAAGGAATTTCTATTTGACAGGTGGAAGATTAGACAGTTGTGCTTTTCCTTATTTTTATTTCTTACTCCATGAATGACATTGGACCTTGTGCTCTTTGACCATGTCAAACAAATGATATTTTGCAATTTTGTGTACATAAAGGGATTGTGTTGTATCTTAGTTCCTTGTTTGGAATGGATGACTTTGATGATTTTGGACTTTTCAGGAAAGTGCTTGGAGAAGTTGAATGTGAAGGCGGGCGACTCGAGGGACTCGATGGGTCGTGGGAGGTTTTTTCCATTTGTTCCCGAGCATCATTTGATCCCTGGTCACGTGGACAAGAACTTCTGGTATTGGAAGTACATATATTACCCAAGTGAAGAGGTACGTTGGTCAAGTGGAAATCTTAATTTGAAGGGAAAATTGCTTCTCCACTGTTGACACTCTGTACACCATTTGTGTATCACACTATGGTGAATTATATATGTATGACATTGTTATTTTAGATTTAGATCATTGACTCTGTCATCTCACCCAAACATGAGAACAATCATGATGCAGCTGAACTTAGTCCAATGAACTTCAAATAACTTAAATGAAATACAAACATCTTTAGGCAGTATTCTAAGGATTTTGTTAAACATTTTAATTTAAACATTGCATGAAAATTATTTTACACGTTACGGTATATCATATCTTTTGGCTGCAATTTTTAGGTAAGATTCAATTTGGTTTAATTTCAGGCTTGCAAAGATATCTTGCTCAGCACCTTTAACTTGTTTTCTCATTTCTTTAATTAAATGAGCATCAGTATTATGTCATCCACTATGCAGTCTTTTTCTCATTAGATCTGGAGCTAAGAGTTATGAATTGATTCCCAAAGGACCTGTAGAAGACTATATCCTTTGATTTTTTAGTTTCTGCTCTTATGGTAAAAAATATGATGTTTGGCACAAACATTTAAAATTGAAATATCGAAAAATTAATGCTACGTGAATGATCACCTCAGTTCAAATCATTCTTTTTATTCAGCCTTCACCACCTTAAAGCACCATTTCATTCTTTTTTTATTACTTTGTACTTCTGAGTCTATAATCAATCCTTTTTGGTACATTAGACAGGTGTACAACAAAAAAGGTATGTGCTATTTTATGAGTAGCAATTATGTTGTCATATATTCAATGTAAAGGGGATTTAATAATGATATATACCTTTATTGTATTTTAAATTTCTTCTGGAAAAAATGTTCTCGCCATTCTACAATCTATTCATGGCACACTGGTTGAAAATCTCGGCCTTTAATGATTTCTAAGAAGTCAGTATAAACTTTGAGTTGGTCTCTTCTAATGTTTATCACCAGAATTGATTGCTTGTTTTCAATTTAATTTTCAGTTATGTACATATTAGTCTTTTAATGAAATTTTTATAAAGTAAATTGTAGGATTAAAATGCAAATAATATTTTGGTTTACTAATTACAGTACTCATATATGATGAACTTCCAAATCTGGGGAAAAATTATTTGAGTTTGGGGATAATAATTTTTAGTATTAATTAAATTTTTGAGAATCTAATGACTTGATGCTATTGTTGTCTAACCACAGCTGCTAACCGTAGTTTGGTTTCATGAAATTGGCAGGTGTTTTACCAGTTTGTTATTTACAATAATCTTTTGGACTAAAATTTTGATCTTAATTTGATGTGATAACATCAGTAGAACTATGTATATCAATCAACATGTTAGTACAGTAGAAGTCTGCTATAACGAGAACTGATAAATGACGAAAAATCTCTTGTTATAACGCACATTCATTACAGCTGACGGTCATTTAAATTCACCTCTTTCGGCATTTATAACGGCATCAAAAGTGGGCGAAAATGAGCCATGAAGTAGTTGAATCAATCCATTTGCAAATGCATTGAAAATAGATCATTTCATTAAAAAGATTTTAAAATATTGTCACCAAAAGTAACTTGTAACTAATGTATGTCACGCATCGGTATTATTTTTGGCTATGTTTCGTGAACAATCATAAATAAGGTATGGCCTGCGGCTAACAATTACGATTCCATAAATAAGAGGAGGGTCGAGAGATTGGCCATCCTGCTAAGGTCAACACAGACAAATCGGCTTTTCCTGTATTGTCTACAAGTCTAACTCACAGCTCCATATGTTCTTTTATTCCGATCGGCTATAAGGATTAAATAGCATCAGGAAATGACAGACCGGCGCACAGATAAGTTGTTCAGTCACTTCCCAGAAAAATCTGTGGCATACAACCATAAAGTCTCTCATAAAGCCTTCCTTACAATGTAGATTCGCTAGTCATGACAATGTAACTAGTGTTCAAATCCTGCGAGTTATGCAACCCGAACAGCGACCACAGCAAAATCTACTCCCTATAGCGATAGTGCAGATGTGATCACTCGTAATAACTGGAGGACCTCCATATGTTTTAACACGTGGACCAACCAAAGCAAAACGATCACTCGCTATAGCGATACTCTCATTATAACCCATACTCGCTGTAGCAGACTTCTACTGTAATGCCAACAGATAATTCAAGTATGTACTGTATTTGCCATAATATGGTGTGATGTTTTCTTTCTCCTATATGTACCTTTGAAAGTCACATTCTCACTATATTAAACAGACTTGAGGAGTAATATGTTAATTAAGTTAACTTTAAGTTTTTGGCCAACTTATAATTCCAAGCATTAGTTTTATTTTCTTTCAATTTCGAACTTTACTATTTAGTTTTATCCTAATATTTAACATCAATCTCTAAAAGTTAAAGTTAATTTCATTTGAGATGTAATTTTCATTATTCTTTATGCTATTACAAGTAACAATTTTAAGGTTGGCTGCAATGTGGTCGTCTTAGGCGGTTGCAAGTTTGAATGTTTTGAAGTTCTGATCCAAGAAGAGTAATATATTTATGTATTATAGGTGTAATTCAATATAATCAACAAAGGATTTAAATTTAATAGTTTTCATTGGAAAGCATTATGAAAAAAGTGCCTGATCCTCAATGAGAGCTACAATAGCAATTTAACAGTATTTAAGTTTTACATAGGAAAATATTCTGGTTAATGATGAGAGTCATTACTAATTAATATGTAAGTTGAGTATGGCACATTTAAAATCATACTAAAACAGAGTACTTATTGTGAATGATGAAGTTTTAGGGGTTTTATGAGGTAATGAGAGCTTAAATTATCATTTTACTTAACTTCTAGTTATTTTTAACAGGTGTAATTTATTCAAATTCCGATTTTAAGAGGGATTATAGTTAGGTGTAATTGCTCATCAAAAACCTACCTTAATCGGTAGATTACCCTTCATCATC
>WURS02410338.1:0-16957 GCA_011762765.2 Rhinocypha anisoptera
ACTGCTCGCCCATCGAGTCACACGCTTGACTCCTTGATTCCATGTCCAGGCGCGGTGGACGCAGAGGCCTGCCTGGTGGACAGCGTGGCCTCACTCGTCAGCCTCGGCCTCGGGGGTCGAAAGGATGGCCTGCCCCATCGCCGCCGCCGGCCAGGGGCGTCCTCCGACCAATCGGATTCTTTCCCGTCACAAGAACAGAGTAAGCTGGTCACCAGGAAGGCCGAGGAGGCGACCGAAGCCGACTCGCTCGCCAAACGTTTGTTCCGAAATTTCCCGTGGGATGTCGGAAAAACTCTTCTGGAAACAATCAAACGTGCCTGTCTATGGTAAGAAGGAATACTCCGAATATTCTTTGTCTTTCGGAAAAGTCGACCGAAATCTTAACAGAAATTTTACAAATTCATATGTATCCATCACCAATATGTCTGTAAAGAAGTCTTATTAGGTCGACATTAATTACCACAATGGGTTACTGAAGGCTGTAATGGAGGGAAGAGTTTTAGAGAAAGGGAGAGACTAGGGATTTATAGGGTTAAAATGATTATTGGTGGGAAATATGCAGATTTGAAGAGGGATTAATTTAAAATGAAGAGGATAAAATCTAACCTGAGGCTTACCAAAAACCTACCTTAACCCTTCAATCAATCAATTAATTATTTTACATCTGGGAAAATAATTGCGAGTGTGAGGTATGTAGGGCAACAAGTGGGGAGTACGGATTGCCATCAACGATATGTAATTAATTCTGTTATATTTGAGTACGATCAAGCTCGGGTCAAGCAGTGGACTGCCTGCAAACCTTACTGAAGTCAATATAGGTATAGTAGAAACAGATATGATATAAATGTAATGTATTCAGACTTCACTTACATGAGGCTGCTTTTATCCATAGCAAAGGAAGAACAATGTATTTTCCACGGGCTTTATTATACATACGGCGCTTATCACGGTGAAACTCATCGTATACACAATTTGGCAAATGGAAAAGTACGTTGTTCCTCCGTTGTAATGGATATAGATATGCTAGAATGAAAATAAATCTCGAAGAAATCAATTTATTCAGATTCTCGATAAAAGTCACCTGGAAATGAATATCGAAGTAGAAGAACATATTCACTCCAGTTATCTGGGCAGTGTTCTGGCAGAAACTGAACTTAGTACTGAGGGATACGAAGAAAATAATTTGTTTAGGAAGCTTTCTTTAGGCGAAGGGGGAATTAATGAGGGATGCTTCGACAAGAGCTAAAGCGAATTATTATAGAAAGTATGACTATGGCGCGTGACATTACGTGACGTGGAAAACCCGGTCATGGTACTTGGTCATATAAGTGTGGAACATCACTCAGTCGAGGATGGATGTCGTGCAGTTGATTGATAGTCTGTCAAGCATACGGAATTACAATAAATTAGTTTGCATTATATCATTATAGTTAGAGATTTAAAGCAATATTTATTGTCCGAGTTATTCGTAATTAAGCATTTCATTGCAGGTGGCGGGGGCTTTCACGGTGAGGAGATTAAATAATTCCTTCATGGCGAAGACGGAATTCATCTCGGCCATTCAACAACAGTTTGAAAACAAAAAAGCTTTGTTTTGGTGATTGAAATGTCAGAAATGTGACCACGTATTCAGGGGACTGAAATGTCAGAAATGCACGGAAAGATCTTAAACAAAAGAAAACTGAAATGTTTGGTTAACGCCTACATAGGCATCACACTTAAATTAATGACAATCGTAAATATAGAAAATTGCAGATGAGTTGAAACAGATTCTCAAGTTCAGCGACATTCAATCACAACGACTATGACAATTTTCAGAAAGGCTTCTGTAGGGGAATTGCCGAATGAAAACTGGAGGATTGGAATTCGGGTCCCGAGGATTTCCTTCCCATTTCTTCTCCATCCCCTTCCGATGCTCCCCCAGCTGGAGACCCTGGGCACATTCTAAACTCTGTTTAGATACATAATGCCCTGGGGGTTCACCCACTAGGCATGGAGATAATCTCCGTCTAGGTGTTGAAGCATCTCATTTTGGGTCTTGGATGATGGTGATTGCGATGATGAACATTTAACAGACCTGTGTCAAATCTGAACCCCGGCAGAGAGATATAATTGGGACTAATTGTCTCAAAGGGGTTTTTGTGCTTTCCAATCCCAACCCAATCATAGGATCGAGCTGCACGCTAAGAGGGGTGGGGGAGGGGATAGAGTGGGATGAAGGTAGGGGACATGTAGGGAAGGTGCCGACATTTTTCAAGTCACAATGAAATACCGGTGGAAGAACTAGAGTTTCATGAATAATGTAGAATATCAGTCAAAATAAAGTATTTATATAAAAAAAATCAATAATTTATTTGATTTGATTAATTTATTTGTTATCTTCAGTTATTACTAGGAGCATTAAAAAAAACACAGTCATCAACCCTAAGATAGATTTGATAGGTGAAGTGAGAGCTAAGTACGATGTGTGGAAATTCATGGAGGAAGAAACAACTGGAACAGAAGAAAATGAAAACCTCAGATCATTAAGAATTTTGCAAAATGAGAAAATCGAAGGATGTAGCGGTGAGTATCTCGCGATGTAGAATGCGTTGCAATCTATCACAGTTCGGTACATTCCCCCTGGGCATTTAAGAGGAAATATGATTAATTATGCAGGAATTAATATGAATTAATATGACGTAGAATTATGCAATATCGTCGAAGTGAGGATAGCATCATTCTATATTGTCTGATGGACGAATGGAGGACAGTCACTGTCACAAAACATGTACTCAGGGCAAAACGTTTTCAAATTCCCCCATTTGCAGGAGAGCCTTTTAATTACAAACGCGGAGGAATACTACGTCATGCAGAGGTCAGGGATAACGGTCACCAAGTAAAGCAATATTTTAAAGTGATTACGGTAAGGAGTAGTTAGTTAGGTCAGCAATATTTCTATGTCGAGAAACTAAAAAATGGAAATGAAACAAAATGTAGGCAGTAACTTTTATGTATTTCCAAAGAAAAATGTTTCTTTTGGTTTTTCATGGAGGAAATGCATAAAAGTTACTAGCTATTTTTTGTGTCATTATGGTATTCCACCAGGTGATAGTGAATTCTCCTGGTGGATTCCTCCTCAGTGAATTAAAACAATTGAATTCGCTAATATATCACACATGGTAAGATAAGTACTCGGAAGTAATTCGACTATCCATATTACGACAAAAAGACAACACAGCTGATAGTATGGTTTAATCCATGCGTAGGACATTTTCTTTGTTGGCCATTCAATAAGGTTCTTTCCCCTCCTGATCGCATTCCTAATTTCCCATGAAAATGAGAATTCCTTCTCTGATGGAGGAAAATCATAAGGAAACGCAGTTTCAAAATGGAAGAGAAAAGCCAGCCAGTACATTCGTCCAAAGCCATAATTGAATCCGTTTATTTTCCTCCTATATTGCAGTAAGGGAGGGGCGATGGAAGGAAAGAGTACAGCCAAAAGTTCTATGCATCTCAGTGGAAATACTGGCAGAAAACTTGTCATGTCACAGTCGAAACTGTTTCGACTGTGGTCATGTGACACTTTCACGAAATTTGAAAAATATTATTTAGTATATGTCTGATGGTTGAAGATTAATCACAAATAAGATAAATAATACCTTCTTTAGATAAATGTTTCTTCTCTAGTCCCCAACCCATTGTTTATCTGGCAGAAGCTTGCTTGCATTGTCGTCGTTGTTTTTCCTTCATTCCTTTGTATGTTTCACAACCCAAGCACTTTATAATCTGCTGCAAGTATGATCGTCTTGCCTTCCTCTGTATCTATTTCAAATATAATGCAAGTAAGAAACAATAAATAAAATATCAATAAACCAATATATCTCAGCATTGATGCCTACTGTAATCTATAATCATTAAATCTGAAAGATATTCCTAATTGTTGCTATATTCTTAAAGCTTTCAAACAAAAGTAAACGAATGAATAGAATTAAACGGTGAAATTCCGTTCATCGAATTGAATTTTCTAAAGACGTTGAAATATGTATTGACTCACCAAAAACACTAATCAACTGTAATTTTCATGTTGAGGTGAACGCGGCTCAATTGGTGTTTATTTATTGTCATGGTAACAAAAGTTTTGAAGAGCGTAATACGATGGTTTCTTAGTGCTCTGCACAATCCTGATGATTTATATATAATCGGGTTCTCCTCCGTGTTTATTATTTAAATGATAAGTTACACCAGATTTTCCATTACGGAACTGTGTTTATTACGCGATAATCATATAATAATACCGATACGTATAAAATAACATATAAAATCTGTCACACAGGGAAGGACATGACAATGCCCGCAGGAGAACTGATGAAATCTGTTCAATCAACTCATGCTTATTCATATTGTTTTTCAGGGATTAAAGTTTTGAGAGGCATGATCATATTCTTAAACATATGGGATTGCCTTTGTGTCCTTTAGTACCTATCTTAGAAAAATTCATTGGGGAAGAGTTCATGAGAGAAAGGACACATTGAATTTAAACATGTAAGTGAATAAAGATTTAATTAATGCTTAAGAAATTTGGAACTTCATAAGACCTGCAAAAATTGAAAGTAGTCCAACAGAAATTTTCAAGCAATTAATCTCCGATGAATATGTTATTATATCAGAGTTTAATTTTGCAGGTATCAATAATCTGCTCATATTACAAAAAATCATCCATATATGACGCGACTGTGGTACAGTCATACCATTTCAATACTTCTGTAATATTTACTTCACCACTGATTTCAATGATTGTTTCAACCTCCTTTATTCTGATTCTTATTTATGATTAAATGTTTCTCATTGAATCTTCCATCACCATCACTCTGATGTTCATAAGTACCCCATGCACACTTAGAATGCCCTGCATCTGATTTATGTCAGGACGAAGGTGACCTAACTGGAGCCAAAAGCCTTAGGGTTTCATATATACAATATATTGCCACACAATTTGACAAACTGTGTCAGCACACTTAATTTTAGAGTCAAAAGGTACCTTCAAGAGACACTGTACTACTCCTTGGATGAATTTCTTGAAGATAATTCTCTAATTTTTGGTTTCCTTGTATTCTATGTATTTGACTTTGTCTATTGTTTCTTTTTGATGAATCCTCTCCATATAATTAAGTCACTGGACAAGAAAAATATTATATTATTATCACTACAGCTATTGCATCATTTACTTATTGTCTTATTTAAAAATCTCAAATGATATCCACCTAAGAATTCGATCACCATCTTCTCTACTCCTACTGATTGTTCTTAAAACTACTTTCAGTACACATAATAATAACTTTTTTCATCTCTTGCACACGAAAAGTGTGATAGATGTCATTAAGGTCAAAATACATAGAATATACTGAGTACAATACACATAGATATAAGACAATTGGTTAAAATTAGAAATAAATGGTGGAAAAATCAAGTTAGTTCAAAGTATTCCTCCAATGAGTACAAAGGTGTGGATAAAAGCCATTTTTCTAAGACCCTGCATAATACTTGATACCCACCATGTTGGATTAGGCAACATATTATACAGCTTGATTGCCATGTTTTAATATTTGGAGGATTTAGCCAATCAGGTTCGGGTGGCATAGTTATGTATATCAGCTCTGGTTGAAAACAATGGCATGTTTTCTTTAATGTGAATGAAGGAGTAAAATATGTAAAGGCTTTAGACAATCATAATGTTCAGTGTAACAAATAGTGGTTTACAGTGCTCATGAAAACCTGAGCGGGTAATAATTCTGACCACTCTTCTTTTAAGTATAAATACTAGTTTTACATCTGATGCATGCCCCCAGAGTCCGATACCATAGGAAATATGTAAATGCAAAAGTACATGATGCGCATTAAGAAGATAGTCATTAGTCAAACACCATTTGAGTTTTCTAATTAGAAATAAGGCTCTAGCAAGCTTTTTCCTAAGGGTGAGAATGTGGGAACTCCAAGTTAGTTTGGAATCAAGGTGAATTCCAAGAAGTTTAACAGATGAGTTATCTGGTGCAACATTCTGAAGAGAACAGGTTAAAGATTGAGTTTTTTTGGGTTCATAAGGAGTCCATTAGCTAAAAAACATTCGCTTGAGCCAAGTTGTTAGATATGTAATGAAATTAGATTTCCTTTCCTCCCATTTCTTCACCATGACTTCATTTTTCACTATCTTTGTAAATGGCATATACATATGATATCAAAGCAACCTAATATTCTTCTGGCAATTCTAATAAATTATTTCCCATAAATGCTCATTATCTTATAAATATAATAATTTTTTCTAAGCCATAAACCATTAACTAGTTAGTTACTCATACTCTAGTAGCTAACTAGTTAGATAACTAGTTAGCTACTAGAATATTCAATGTCTCCTTATTTTCTTTGAAGTTGCTCTTCCTAATATGTCCTCTGTAGTTATTATTATTAATCCTTTATGTTGTAACCTCTCCAACCTGTTGTAACATTATCCTTATTTATAAATCCACCACCTAATTCCCATGATTCTTCCTTATTTAACACTGTCAAAGTTCCTATATAAATATGAAGGAAAACCAAATTACAGATATGATAACTAATTCACTTTCTTCACTGTATGTAAATCTGCTCAATGAATAACATTCAAGAGATAGAAGAAGATAAAAGGAAAATGTGCTCCCATTAGTTTAGAACCAAACCAAATCTTTAGGATATATTTTGGTACATTTTACTATTTTAAGAGGATTTGGATGGAAACCAGCAGTTTGAACGAAAAGGTGACAATGAGAAGAGGTAAGTGGCATCAAAAAATGGAATTTTGAGAATACTATTGATTAATTAATATGAACTCAAAAACTGATTTGAGCTCTATGGCCTTGTTAATTACAAATAAAACTATTCCAATGGTCGAAAAAAGGATACAGGAACACCAAAAGTGAAACAAATGGAAATATTTGTTGGGAAAATAAATCATATTCAAGGGAACAACTCACGTTTAGAAACATGCAGGGTCACAATCTTGTGAAAACATTCAAGTTGACTGTTTATGGGAATACTAATTCCTCACCAGTGACAAACACCCATACACATCACCTGACCCATGTTACTTTAATAAGGCTAATGGAATCTTATCAACGGGAGACGAATCGGTCCCATACACACTACAAATGATAGTATGCAGGAATGATGTTCCTCACCAGAGACGACCTCAAGAGCACATTTTAGTGGATACTTATCGTGTCCTTCAAGGAAACTCGGCTAGCTGAACTATGAAACTTTCCGAGCTCCCTACATAAACTTTGCAGCTTAAGCTCTAGAAGGAGTTGATTAAGGCCATCCAATAAAATACTAAATTGAGCGCTTAAACATGATCATGAGCTTAAAGTTATCATAATTAAATATAGATTGCCACAGTCACCAAATGCTTCGGGGAAACTTTTTCCAACCGTTGAGTATTTTCATTTGTAATTCAATCAATAGATACTGATCGAATATAAGTTAATATACCTCATCAATTTTGACGTTTTTCTAATTAACTAAATGAATCCTATTTTACTCCATAAGAGGTTTACTAGTGCATTTCAAGAAAATATTAAATGCCGCTCTGATATTCACGAGCTTGAAGTTATCAGAAGGATCTGCAGATGGCAGCAGTCACCAACTGAGTTTGAGTTTTAATTTCTGTGCATTGATTCAGTAGTGTTCTGGAGTCTTCAGTATGATTAGCATATGACTTATTGCATAAGAGGAAACATAACAACATACTTTATAAAAATAGCATTCTCTTTCTGCTTCAAAGTTTAATCAATTAAGAAGATTACAATACCATTATAATATGACCATTTTACAAGATGTAAATGTCTAATTTTTATTAAACATTATCCGCTTAGTTTTCCCAAATTACAATTTTGTATGCACACAGTTCCGAATACACATTATGTATTTTTTCATAAAATAGTGCTCTCTGGAAGTGGTTAAAAGAGAATAAATAGGTTTTCTCGAAAGTTTCCGTACATTTCTATAGCACCGAACACATTTTCAGGGCGGTATAATTGGACGTATTCCAGGTACTATAAAGTTTTCTATGTATTTATTAATATCTTCCATTACTGTATTTATTTTTTGGAATTACGTAAATGTCTACATTTCTTCAAATACGGTTAATATTTCTGAACAACTACCCACACAAGAAAAGCTATTCATTTCGGGATAACCCGAACAGGACGGTAATCACAAGTGAGATATCTACAAGTGGAAATTAAATTGATAACAGTTTAATTTCAAACTGAAATAAGGCCCAAAACCAAAAAATTCAATCAAGCCACGAACGAACTTCAGTCCGAGTAATAAAAACGTAATATTCTCGGAAATCCCTCACGGTCCCATGGTGTAATGGTTAGCACTCTGGACTTTGAATCCAGCGATCCGAGTTCAAATCTCGGTGGGACCTACTAATTTTTTCTTGTCAAAAATTTTTGCATATTTCAAACAATTTTCACCATGCCACAATTTGTTACCGATCGATGTTTTCGTAATTTTCTTAAGCCGTTTTTCTCTCTTTTTTCCATTTAGACTACTCACTCCTTGGGCCTCCTTGAGAGGATAGTGAAAAGGTCATTAGTCACTATGTGACTTACGTACATGCGCATATATGCACATACATTGTACGATATTTGTTAGAAGACAAAATTCCTCAATGTATTTTTTGAGGGGTGCAATTACGAAGTTTCCGATACGGTTTATATAAGTTTGAAACAATCGATTATTATAGGTCTGAACGGAATTTATCTCGATGTATAGCAATATATTTTTTAATTAATAAAAATTTTAAGATATCATCATTAGAAAAGATTTGCCACGATTAGTTCAATATTTAGACCCCGATAAAAAATTTGTCTGAAACTGACTCAAGTAAATCGTTTACGTGAATAGCTATTCAGGTGTTACTCGGTAGATTTTATCCATTGACGAAGGAAAGAAAAGAAGCAGATCATCAGACAATTATTTCTGCAGAAATAATTTATCTAAGACGACCTTCTAATAAATGAACCTGAAGGTTAGTGGAAAAAATGCATAAGATTTTCGGATATTTAAAATACTGAGGATGCTCTCTGAAAAATTTGAATACCAACTTTTCTTGAGGAGCAGGTAGTGGAAAGCTGGGAAAGGATCGATAGGGCGATCATAGGTGGGTACAGGATAAAACACGTCAGATATTCTGTTTACATGACTTTATTTGCAGAAAACACGATGTACCTGCAAGGTGTGCTGACATTTCTACATGGGTATAAAATTTAATCAAGTTCTAACAATGTTTTTAAAAATAATGGTAAAGGAGAATGAAGAAGAAATGAAGATATATTTGTAAAAAGGCGAAAACATTGAGAGAATGATTAGAACGATACGAATGTTTAGAAATTACAACTAGACTACGAATTTCAGAAGTAAAAAAAATGAGAAAAAAGCAGGAATTGCTGGGGGGGGAAAGGTTCTTGAGATAAGGGCAGGTTTTTCAGTAGGAAAACGGATAAGGGACTTAAAAAAAGAAAATAGTGGCTGGTTTTGTGGAACCGCAGCGCGGATGTTATTAAAACGAGATGGGGAGAGAAATTGGGAAGCTTTGAGAAGATACAGAGTATGGATCATCGAGAATCGGAGGTCGTACTGAATTCAGGAGTATTATGAAGTAATAGAGAGGAAAGATGTCTCACGAGAAGAAGACATAAAGAGAGAGAGAGAGATGCAAAGGAAATAGAATGGGACGGACCTGCTAGTTCAAGAGCCGGGGGCATAACTACAAACGGTATACATTTAATGGGACGGGATGAGTACGGAGAGAGGCGAATTAGGAGGGAAATCTTGAGGAGGAGGACGAGTAAATAGGGGAAGGAATAAATTCGCTGATACTCTCAAGTCACTGTCTTTACTGCTGACCCATCTGGTCTACCGGCTGCCCCACCACCTTCAACCACCTCGATCGACCTCTTAATTTCTTCTTGGCACCTGTACGCCATCGGAGTCCCTCCATCACACACACAGCTGGCATAAAAAATATTATTGAACCTTGCGCTATCGCAACTCGCCCAGCGCCGTTTAGTTCGTACGTGAAGTCCTTCCAGGGCCTCATTAATGAACTCTTCCGCACGGATCAACTCCTCTCCTTTCCGTTCCAAATTCCTTTCCGCAACACTTGACATTCTAAAACACTATCGAGTGTTACGGGACAGAATTCGATGGATACATTCTTCTACACATTTCAAAATATCTCCTATCAATTTCCCAACGATCACTTTTCTACCGCACACCCGCCCACTTTAACTCTCTTGCTGTTGAATGTCCATCCCCTTGACGTCTTTTCCCCACATAACACTTTCCCCCTCCTGAACTGTGACTTTAGTGACTAATCCTTTTAGCAGTATTAGTATAAAGTATTAGGGTGCGCCGACAACTAAGGTCATTTTGCACCTCTAGAACTTATATAAAATTGTACGTAAAAATGGATAAATGCTATAAACTATATCATAATAAAAAAAATAGTTTCACCAGCTCAAATATTTATATACAAAGTATATACATATTTTTTGACATATCGGAAAATTAAATAAAAGTTAAAGTATATATTAAATCAATTTAAAAAAGTGCTGTCTCCTTCAGAAACACAATAAGACGGGTCAGACCATCGGGGTCGTCCCCTTAGATGTATCCTAGGCCTCCCCCCGATGTTCAGTCTGACGCGAATTGTCCGGAAACCATCACACTTCGTCAGGATGTGCTTCACGGTCAGAGGCGAGTCACAGTCATCACGGCGAGGTTGAATTTCAGCATCCGTTAACAAATAAGAGTGCATGAGGGCGCATTGCCCTATCCTCGAGCGTGTTGTGACCACTTCCTCCCTCAGACTGCTCCTGATGGAAGATGGCCACGCTGATGGTACCAGTTTCACTCCGCGTTATTTACTATTCTCCAAGAACCACAATGTTTCCCTCCACCGTTCTAAGCCCTCGTTCCGCAAAGAACATTTTAGTATTTGTTTCCCAATCACATGTTATTCACCTGTTAATCCTGTACTCTACCTATTATTTTTCTACTGAAGTTTTGCTTATCTTTTTCTTTTTGTTTAGTTATTAATTTTTTTATGGAACCCAAACTAAAATGCCTTGTTGCTGTTTCCGGGGTGCTACTAAAAAAAATAAAAGCCACTGAGGGGGAGAAGGGAGTTGGGAAGGAGGAGAAGAGCCCCGCTGGAACAAGAGCAGACACTAGTGACCGTTATGAAGATAATAATGGAAATAAATATCCCACGAATGCATGAAACAATAACCCGAGGAAAACAAAAAAACGGGAATAGTCCCAGCTTTTTTTTGTTTCGGCCCCTTTTTCAACCGACCGCGTCTTTCCTCTCCGGAAGGAGTGAAGATTTCGGGGCGTCTTGGGTCGCGCCAACAATTACGCGAGGCGCAAACGCGGAGCGGAAGGAAGATCGCGTGAAAATCAAGAGATAGAAGATGAGGATAAGATTGCCGCTACCATTAAAGTCGAGGTTTTTGTATCAACCAAGGACATGAGTAATCTAAAAGTCGAATTATGCGGTATGGAGTAAGGGTATAATATTTGTAAAGTGCATCGATTAAAGGAAATATTAACCGAAGGAAACACTCCCTTAGTAGTCGCTGCATGATCGAAATATGACATCTGAAAGGTTGGATTTAATACAGTAAAAAAAACAGGTGATGAGATAACATTTTATCGTGGAAATAAAAGAAATTTCCGTAATTGACCCTCCCGTTATAGAGGTAAAAGACGTTTCCTCTAACGGACTCTCGAAAACTTTTTGCACTCGTGGCCGGATTGACAATCAGTTAATAAATTATCATGAGGAGTAATATTTATTCTTCCGAATTAAAATTGAAATTAATTTATAAAAAGTTTATAATCGTATAAAAAGTTTGATCGTTTCAGAGTCCGACTAAACGTGGATTTCGTATAGGGGGTTGTATGAGATGGAGGATGCGTAGGTGAGGGGTGGTTTTCCAGGGGGTAGAGGAGGGGAGGAGGAAGAAGGTGTTTCCCATGGATGTCCGGACATTCTACTACCTTCGGTTTATCTCGAGAGAATCGTGCCTGCTACCTGGGACGAGATTTTGAGGAATCCCACCATCATACAAGATCGGATTCCCGTAGGGTTAGCGGTGGTCCATCTTATCTGACTCCCGCACCGGAATTCTTCCCTGAGATCTAGGCCTTTTTTCACATTGGCCGATTCCTCCGGGCACGAAACCTCCTCGAGGGGCTGAGAAGGAATGGAGACCCTGAAGGTGAATGGAATGAGGAATATATGGCGTGAAAGGTTATTCCGAGATGTGGAAGGGAGGTGTCATTTCCTGGGGGAACTAGTTGAAAGATTTGTCGTGGAATTTGATGGATAAATTCTGTCGATATTAATTATTATTGCGCCTCTTCTAATGACTAACTCCTGTGACTGGTTTGTTCCGTAACCCGAATACTTCATGAGCAAGCGAAAGAATAAGCAGTAGATCTGCACAAAGGTATTATCCTAAGTGCTTGGGCAAAACAGATTTCCATGGCAGGAGCTCCCATTCGTCATTCGAAAATATAAAAAGCGAGTAGCAATTTCCTCCTTGTCAATCAACGCATGTTTGGTGTAAGGTGCATCAGATACATGTACAATCTACATGTGTCCCCATCAGAACCAAAGAGGGTTTCGGAAGGTCAATTAATCCGGACACCTTGAAGTTTATTCAATTTCTGCCGCAGCACGCTGTCAGAGGTCGTAAGGGTTTGTGGTAGCGAGTGGTCAGCACCACACATATACTATCTGAAGTGCACACCACGTGCTGATTTCTTACTATTGGTTGCTATAAAAGTCTTCAAAGTGCATCGGGAGGAGGTCTACGGTGGGAGCAAAGTGTGTACGAAAAAGTGTCTACAAATGGCTGTTTCAAGAAACAAATGAAGCAGTGCCCGAGTTATCGCGATGCGGATATATGAATCTCTCGGTCATGGAGTGTTTCCAATTTTAGAAGAGGGTAAAGGGTAAAACGTGAGTCAAGATAGAACAGGAAAACCATACAGGAAAATGATACAAGAGAAATATCCGACTCGGCGACCGACGAAAAGTTGGAGACAGGAAAAGAGGCGAGCACCGAAGGAAGATGGGATGACTATGAAAAAGGCAGTTACGGATGTAGCAGACGAACAACTTGCGAGTAAGAGAGGTGCGCTTCCAGGGGTCTACGGACAACTGCTAGGATTAGAGACCTCACTAAGGATGAGAAGGACTGTACCAAGAGGCGAAGCCTCTGGAAGACGACTTGTTGAAGAACAAGAGCGATGTGGGCACAGGGGAATGATGTGCAAGCGTATCAAAATTCGAATTCGACAGTAATAAAATGACCTCAACAAAGCACCAGGAGCAGATACAATCAGCGGAGAAATTTTCAAGGGGAAAAGGAGGAAAACATAAAGATACCCCGTTTAGAATCATCAGATAGGCAATGAAAGTGGTAGATTGCCGGAGGATTTTTTAAAGAGTGAAATGATTCCGATTCCGAAGAAAACGAGGACGGAGAGATGCGAGGAACGCCGAGCGCTACTTTGGATCTCTCACACGCCCCAAAAATATTAACGCGAATAATATACTGGAGGATGGAAAGTAAAATTGAAGAAAACCTCTCAGAGAACCAGTTCGGAATAAGAAAGAATAAAGGACCGAGGGTTCCCATTCTCAGATTAAGAATACTGGAAGGAGAAAAAATTATATAAATCAATTACCTACGTAAACAAGAAAACATAATTAGCAATCGTGGACTTAGGAAAGGCATTTGATAATGTGGAATGGAACAAGATATTCGAGCTTCTGGAAAAACTCGGAATTGATTACATCTTCACCCTGTTCATCATTTCGAGTTAATAATTATTTATTTGAAATCCAGGAGGAAAAAAGAGAAAGCGCATTAAAAATGTGGAACACAAGCTCCGACGACGATGAAGAAAATGAACCAGTCATCACGGGATATACAAAGCAAGAGTAGTCGGATGGGGAAGGTAGGGCAGTAGAGAAAAAGGGGAAAGGTCCACAAAACAAGGATCAAGACAGCTGCGGAAATATAATAGAAAGAAAGCATGAAAGAAGAATTAAGAACAACTTCATTCAGGAGGAAATGATTACGGATGTGCAGGAGAGAAGTAAGCGGAAACCCGTCAGTGCGAAGGATGGGAGAAGGAAGGACAGTTAGGTACATAACCCCTCAGACAGTAAATAGATATCTAATAAATATTGATATGTAGATGAATAGATATCTATTAGATACCTAATAGGTATCAACCAATATATATATAAATATATATGTATATATATACACATGAAGAAAAGCTCAGTGGAGCAATGTATAAGTATTTTCTTCGAGCGATGTATAAGTATTTCGGAAGCTTTCCGGCCGATACGGCCCGAAAGCTTCCGAACAAGAAGAAAATGTGTCTCTTTTTCTGTGTTTCTGTGTTTTTTATGTGCTTTTTGTGCCGTCTTAGATACTAATATATATATATATATATATCCATATTTATTCATTTAAAAATATGCATTGCAAATGGGCGAGAAGCCGGGTGGCAACGGCAAGGGTGACGTGCAACAAGCAGCACATACATTAGTACAATGGAAGCACACTTGTATCTATAAGTAATGATCAATATATGAAATTGGTTAACAATTTCAATATATACTTAAGTTTAACAGTAAATCACCAGATACCAAGGGAGATATAGGTTTTTCATATTACATACATTTTCTTCTAAATGAATTTACAGTTTTGGGTAAGGGCTCAAAAAGTTCTTCAGGCAACTGGTTCCATTCTTTTATTCCTCTATTCGAAAAAGAATGCATCTCCGCATTGGTCTTTTGCGACCTATATTTTATTTTACATCGGTGGTCATTTCTATCTGCGTAGCTTGGTTTTCCGAATCACCTTTTAAAAAATCTCCCCATCCAAATTCTCCTGAATAAACCACGTATACGTCGCAGAGTCTGTTTAATTTTCCTTCCGCTCTCAAGTGAATCCCATCCTAAAACTTTCAGCATCTCTGTTACGCCGTCCGTTTTCTTATTCCGACCTAAGACATACCTCTGGCAGCCTTTTGTTGTACCTTCTCGATTTTTTTTTTAGTCGGCCTTCTTTGGTGTGGGTCCCATAGGGTAGTGGTATATTCGAGAATATCGGGACGTGTTCGTGAAATCATTCACGAACAAGCTTACTTTCTCCTTCACCATAAGTACGTACGTATATGTCGGTCTCGAAGCAAATTTTATCTTCCGCGGTAAAGATAAGTCAATGGCGGCGAAATCCCTCCTTCCTTTACGATCGTTCGTAGGATTTTGCGAATCGCTTTTTATTGCGCCCTTAAATTATAGCTCTATGCGATTCGAGGAGAAGAATGAGTTGGCGTACGAGGTAAGGGTAGTTATGTGACGGCATACTTACGTTCTGGATCCAATAAAGTTCCACCAGGTTCCAATGGAAATTTAACCTGTGAGTATTTTATAGTGTGCTAGCCTATACTATACTACTAACTATAATTTTTGCTATATTTTCAGTAGAGTCTTCCTTTATAAAAAACTGCATTTTACATTATCTATTGTAGTTAAATTGGGAAGCTACGAAATTTTTCAAGTGCTGATTATACCTTTGAATAGATTTTTATTCCGGAGAAACAGAAAGCATTAGACAATGTCAGCAGTTGAAATATTAAAAATAATAAATTTTCGTAAAAGATAGCTGATACTGATGAACATGCCTGGCATACCATTGTGAAAATAAGTCACACTAGTGATGAGGTGAAAATGAAAGTAATTTGATTAGGCATTTCCATATTTGAAGTACTTATTGATCATTACCAGCCGTCTTCAAACCGTAGCATCTTCAGGCGTTCAGCTCCACTTGGAGTCATAACGCTCTAATCGTGGTCATTTAACACTTGACATACATGTGGAATTTGTCAGAGTATCCCATTCCCACCTAATCACTATATTCCCCCCTATCACGAATTTGATAAAGTGTCGCGTGAGAAAGTATCCTTTATAGGGGAAGAGCTACAACTTTTCAAGAACTAATATTCTTTTTATTTCTAAGGTCAAATTAAAGAAAGTTCCTAATGCCAATTCCTCTTGAAGCATTGCATAATAACGTATTTGTGAAATGTAGGTACTGATATTTAAATTTGGTGCAAATTCAAGCCGTGAAACTTTTTGTCACCTCCAAGACTCGATGACAACTACAAATGCCGTCGCAATATATGCAAGGTCCAAACGGGAGCTCTCCCCCTTCTAAATTATCAGTATACTTTCACGCATGACTAACTCCTTTGCCTGTTGGGACAATGAAGTGATTTCGCGACCCTAATATTCGGATACACCAATTTAAATTGAGCATTCTGATAGGATTCCAAGATCTTTTTACTGACGACGAGTCTGTCTTAAGTCAAGGGCACGAAGGAGTAAGGGGGGCGTCAGCGCGCGTGCGGCCGCTGAAGATCCGCCGAAAGCACGGGGGGGATCTGTGAATCACCAGAATGCGTGCGCGGTTCCATTCCGATTCTCTCTAGAACCATCGTGGCCAGTTTGGATGCAGCGCGGGGAACTCCAAAATCGGATTCCGTTTCGCGTTTCCGGTCTTCAAACCGATCCACAAAGTCCGCCCCGCCCCTCCCCTCCCCGCCGTCATCTTCCCCGATCTCTTCCTTACGTCAAACTCAGAAATTCGTGCACGTCCCTTTTTGTGTTCGGTCGAGGGGTTGGGGGTGGAAGATGGCGGTCTTCGTCATCGTGTCGTTCCTCTAGCACCATAAAAGTTTTTAGACGTCACCTCGAGGAGTGAGTCGGGATCCGCTCCGTGAGGGAGAGGGGGCGTGGCCGCTCTTATCGCCACGACTGCGGCAACTGTCCGCGAGGTGG
>WURS02410448.1:0-10000 GCA_011762765.2 Rhinocypha anisoptera
TCTCTCTCTCTCTCTCTCTCTCTCTCTCTCTCTCTCTCTCTCTCTCTCTCTCTCTCTCTCTCTCTCTCTCTCTATCGCTCTCTCTCTCTCTCTCTCTCTCTCTCTCTCTCTTTCTCTGACTCTCTACACACGTCCCAAGGTGGACAATTGATGGCCACAATTAGATGATTAGCCGGCCTGTTCCGACCTAACCCCCAAAAGGAAACACGATACACCCCGAGATAAACTACCAAGAGAGAGAGAGAGAGAGACAGAAAGAAAGAGAGAACTAAAAGATTGAAAAATATAAAACAAAAAAGAGAAAAACACAAAAGAAAGGGAAGAGAGAAAGAGAGAGAGAGAGAGAAACGACCTCAGCGTGGTGTTGACATCATCGTCATATGTTGACTTCACCCAACCAGTCTAACCCTCCTTTACTCCCCCTTCTCTAACCCCCAATCTGTCATCGACTTGAAGCCTAATTAACTCTCTCTCTCTCTCTCTCTCTCTCTCTCTGACTCATTGAGAAGCGATTGTAATCGCACGGGTACGCTTATATATAATCGGTGGCCATTTATTATTGAGACATCCCTTTGTCTATGTGTGTGTCCAATATGTCAACATATACTGACTTCTACACTCTCAGTGAGTGAGAGAGAGAGAGAGAGAGAGAGAGTCAACCGAGCGTGGCTTGATGAGAACGTGCCAAGTGTATTTGAAATCTTGTATTCTTTACTTCTCTCTCTCTCTCTCTCTCTCTCTCTCTCTCTCTCTCACACACACTTATTCGCTCTCTCATTTCGAATAGGTAGGGTGATTTGATTCAAATCTCTATCACGTTTTTTCGTGTTTCAAAATGTATCTTTCTACATACTCTTCAAACGAATTGTGAGGAAAAACTGTGTCGCAAAAAACACAACAAAGCGCATGCGCATAGTTGTATTTGAAGAAACAATGTTCGGTTCTTTTCTATATATTCTCTTCTTTGTTTGTTATTCAACTTTGTTATTACAACATCGATACTATTGAGTTGTCTCTCACTCTTATCGATATTATTGAGTTGTTTCTCTCACTCCTATCGATATACCATTGAGTTATCCATAGTATTCTTGTTTCTTTAAATTTGCGTTTTCTCTCTCTCTCTCTCTCTCTCTTTCTCTTTGGTTCACTTAAGAAGTTCATTTCGTCATAATTATCATCATCATATGGAAAACTTCGAAACGTAGTAAACATAATCACGAAAAGTTCTCGTTCTAGGTACCTTTCCAGCTTCATCAATTCTTCTTTCATTCACTCCCAGTTGCCGTTGTGTGTGTGAGAGAGAAAGAGATAGAGAGAGAGAGAGAGAGAAAGCCACGTCACCGGCGAGTTCCATGACAAGTCTCTATTACGAGTGATCCATCATACCGGCGGCAGTAACCGGTCTCTCTCTCCCTCCCTCTCTCTCTCTCCCCCTCTCTCTCTCCCTGATTCGCCCTAAAGGGAACAGTCTGCGACGGGTGGCAATTAAAGCTCGATAAATGGTTTTCAATTAATCTACACTCCTCCTGGGGACAGGTAGCGAGTGACAGAGATAGGGAGAGAGAGAGGGAGAGTGAGAGAGAGAGAGTGTGTGAGAGAGAGCGAGAGAGAAAGAAAGGTCCGATTTGTCAAAGGCGGTGACGCGTAGCGTGACACAGAGTCAAAAAGAGACAGGGAGAGAGAATATATAAGAACCAGAGAGAGAGAGAGAGAGAGAGAGAGAGAGACATGTCCCATCACATACGCAATCTCACTCAAACGTGACCCTTGTGCCACGTGTATGTATGAGAGAGAGAGAGAGAGAGAGAGAGAGAAAGGGCCCTAGCGAAATCCTACCTATTTGGACACATATATATAAAAATTCAAATAGTCTCATCAATCACGTTCTTAATGAGGCTTTTATATATTTTTGGGTTGAATATAATTTTGGTTTTTCTTTCATTTATATATTGAAAAACATATTTAGAGACCTATTTAATCTTTGTCGGTTTTTTTGTTTTGGTTCCAATGGAAAAATCAATAAATAAATAGACTTTATATTTGAACCCATAAGTGCATAAGTACTGTAGCATGTGTAGATAGAAGAACAATTAATAGTATTGTTGCAAATGTTGAAGGTAATAATTATAGAACAACTCAAAGCAAAGCAAAGAGATAGAGAAGGATTCTGTTTGTCAAAAATGTGTTTGGAATAGTTTTGAAATATATTCAAATTATTATAATGGTCCATGCGACACGTGTCTCACCTTGACTCTAACTCTAACAATATATATCTCTCATATATACACTCCAAAATTATGGATACGCTTTGGAACTTTTTAACACACAAACACACATCTAAATTGCAATAGGAGTAAAACATTTTATAAATAGAGATTCACAAGAAATCCAATAGATGGCATTACTTGTCTTTTTAAAAAATTACATTTAAGAATCTCAATTGTGAATTCAAGTTGATCAATCAATATTGGTAACAAAACATTTATGTGTTTACTTAAATTCATTATTTTATCAATTGTATCAAAACAATTCAATACATTAATTACACAAGGTTGATTTAGTTGTTGGTTATATAAGTTAGCCTGATTGCCAACATTAGACGTTATTTTTCTTTCTTCTCTCTCTCTCTCTCTCTCACTCTTTTTCACTTAAGTTTGAAGAAGTTAAACTAGATAGGCGTGTCTGAAAAATGTTTGTGTTGATTGAAATTGTTGCGAGAGTGGAGTGCTTTGGGAGAGAGAGAAAGCTTAAAAAGGAGAAAATTATATATGGCCGGTATATATTTTTGAGAGGAATAGGCAATTTAACCCGCCTCAATCGTCAACGACTGTGAACAAAGTTATGTTATTGTTTTTAATTGTCTTTTAATTGTTTTCAACAAAAGGTAGAGAGGGATAGAGAGAGAGAGAGAGAATGAGAGAGTGAAAGAGCCAGTGAGAAAGAGTGAAACACACCGGGTAGAGAGAGAGAGAGAAAAGGTCAAATTGTTCCCCCGGTTAGCCCTGAAAATCTCTGTTCACAAGTAGATATTTCAAATGTTGATGTTTGTTTCTTCTATCTACATATCTCTATCTGCCTATGCTTTACATACACACTTTTGACGACAAACCTGTAATTTAGGCGACTCAACTAGAGAACCGGTGCTTTAGATTGTCTTTTGCCTTCATATGTCTATCTCTCTGTGTGTGTGTGTGTGTTGACTTTATGCTTAAATCTCCTTTTCTCCCTCTCTCTCTCTCTCTCTCCCTTTCTTTGACTAGCTCTCAAGCCCGGTGTGTAAGCGAACTTTAATAACAACCTACAGTGTGGATCACTCTGGTGGCTTGTTAACGCTTGTCATCATGCTTCACTTATCTCAATGTCACAGGCAACAAGATTTCTCTCTCTCTCTCTTTCTCTCTCTATCTTTCTTTCTTTCTCTCTCTCTCTCTCAAGTTATACACAATTCAACTCTAATCTCTACACAAGAATATATTTCGTAAAAAAATCAAGTTAAAAATTAATTTTGTAAAATATTCTAGCAATATCTATAGAGTAGAAAAAATTGTAACAATGTATCTATAAAATTATGACTATTTTGCCCTTTTTCTTTTCATTTAATTAAAATTGTTAAAATTTTCATTATTTGGATAGATAAAGAAAATAATAATGATGATGATAATCTCTCTCTTTCTCTTTTCCTAGGCAACCATCAATAGGAGAGAGAGAGAAAGAGAGAGAAGAGGTTGTGAAAGTATTCTATAATTTTAAAAATATGCATGCACGTCTCTTTCATTTTGGGCCTAAATTGAAACTCTTCTCTAAATTGAATGAGAGAGAGAGAGAAAGAGGGATGATGCATTTCTCTCTCTCCCATTCTCCCTCTCTCTCCCTCTCATTCTCTCTCTCTCTCACTCTCACTAATAATGATGATGATGATGATGGAACACACACGTCTCATGATGATGATGAAGACCCAATGGGCCCATCGGGTTGCTCTAAGTGGTATGGGCTTCGTTACTTTGTATCTCTCTCTCTCCCTCCCTCCTTCTCTCCCCCTCTTTCCCTCTCTCTCTCTCTCCCTGTCTCTCTCTCTCTCTCCCTGTCTCTCTCTCTCTCTCTCTCTCTCTCTTCACGTTTTCACTATCGTCATCACATAAGGCACCCACATACACACACACATGATAGACACGCTTAGGTAACTTTTAATCTTTATGATGATGATGATGAAGATGATATGTATGGAAAAGTATCATCAAAAAGAAGAAGAAAAGTTTTTAAACTAGTTAAGCAAAGCAAGTTTTGAGAGTGAAAAAGTGAGAGAGAGAGAGAGAGAGAGAGAGAGTAAAGCAGACCAATAATGAGCATCATTAGCAAACACTAGAACAAACAAATTCATATAGACAAAGTGAGAGAAGTAAGTCAATGTTGCAGCTTGTATTGTAACAGATGGATAAGTTATTCAATCAATGAGAGAAGGAGAGAGAGAGAAGTAAAGTTTTATTAATTTTGGTTTGATCATGATAGATCAATTACACAAAGTGAAAGTTAGGTTAGGTTTGACAAGAATTATTTTTCTATATCTCACACATATAACTAACTTTTTGCTATATCACAAAACTTAGGTTTAGGTTAGGTTAGGTTCGCATAGTCTTACGTGAGATACTTTGGGTTAGGTTTGGTTAGGTTTCGATAGTCTTAGGCGACGCTAGGCGGCGCCGTACGAGATATTTATGGGTTAGGTTTCGATAGTCTTAGGCGGCGCCGTACTGAAAATTCTTTGGTTTTACGCATGTAAGATTCTTTCGGGTTAGGTTTAGGTGTCAGCGGCTAGGCCGCCGTTTTTTGCAAGAGGTAGAAAGCGCTTTAGCGCCGTCGCTCTTGTAAAAAAATTCTATTTTAGGCTATTTCGCATTCTCATTCTTTGGGAACCTAACATGATAGTGATATAAAAAGAAACATGGATAGATTTCGCAAACCATTTCTGGATTATATTATATTTGGTTCATTGGTAAGATAGATACACAACACTCTAGTAAAGTAGAAAGTGGAGATATCCATTTGTCGTGATTGCCTTCTTGTGCTTCCTAAATGTACAGCGTCCCATTAATAAATCGATCTTCTCTCTCTCTTTCTCTCTCTTCTAGTATTCTCCAAGAATTCTTGATTTTTTCATGTTTTTGTTGTTGTTGAACTACAATGTTATATTGTTGTTGCCGCTCTGCGTGCCTAGAAACTAATTCTAGCTTCACTCTCTCTCTCTCTCTCTCTCTCTCTCTCTTACCTCTCTCTATTTTGTTCTAGATTTCTCTTGGTCTTTCTCGCTTTTCTCTTATTTTTTATGATTTCACTTTCTCTCTCTCACTCACTTTTACAACTAAGAAGCCATTCTCTACTTCTCTCCCTCTCTTTCATTAATTCATCCTTTTCTCTCTCTCTCTCTCTCTCACTCTCTACTCCTTCTAATTCTCGAAGGTGTCTTTAACTTTAATTGAGAAAAGCGCGATTCTCGTCTCGAGACGAGACTAAACGGAGACTTGCTTTTAAGTCTTCTTATTGAGAAAGAGGGAGAGAAAGAAGAGAAAGAGAGAGAATAAGTGAGAGAAGGGGAGAGAACTTGTTTCAAATTGCCACACAAATACACTGAGTTCTCGAGAGACCAATCACATACACGCACTAAGAGAGAGAGAGAGAAATTTCTAAGACTCTACACTAACGGGAATTGACTCTTACTAAGATACTAAGTAAGTTGACAACATCAAACCTCAAACGATCACTCTGATCGAGTACATGAGAGAGAGAGAGAGAGAGAGAGAGAGAGAGAGGGAGGAGAGAGAGACTGATCGATCTCAATCTCTCAACTAGTCCCAAATGATCTAGAGGACTAAATGAGAGAGAGAGAGAGAGAGAGAGAGAGAGAGAGAGAGAGAGAGAGAGAGAGATAGTAAAATGACACAAAATTCTTAAAACCACAAAAAATAGCATTAGTCTCTTAGGGCCTGAGACTTTTTGTGGTTAAGTGGGAGAAAGAGAGAGAGAGAGAGAGAGAGAGAGAGAATAAGAGAATGAGAAAGAGAAAACTTTAATTTGCCTAAAACCCTTCATCTCAATCTCCATTATTATTTAAAAAGTTCCATTTTGGATATTTTGAGTTTGGTTGTTGAGTTTAAATTCACTCTCTCCCTCTCTCTTCTCATTTTCAAAAAAAAGTTTAAAAGTTTTTTTAATCAACATAATAACCGCATTTCTGGCATCATCATAAGAATCATCTCTCTCTCTCTCTCTCTCTTTATTCTCATTTTATCTCTCTCTCTCTCTCTCTCTCTCTCTCTCTCTCTCTCTCAATAAATTAGCTTGATTTTACGGTTTAGGATAGAAAGACGTTTATTACTTAGTTGCTACAGATCACTTTCTTTATCCTCTCTCTCTCCCTCTCTTTTACTTCTTTCTCCAGCCACTTTAAAATATATCCCAAAATTAGAATAACAAAGCAAATACCGTAAAGAGAAGTGAGCGATGAGCCATGTTTCTCTCCACTTTTACATGTGTGCGCATGCGCCAATTTGTGTTTTTAAGCTGGCCTACATGTTTTTTATCCTATTTCTTAATAGACTTTTGGAAAGTTAAATTTGTGAAAAGTAGATTTAGATAAGAAAGAGAGGGAAAGAAGAAATACGAGAAAGAGAGAGAGTGAGGGACAGAGAGAGAAAGAGAGAGAGAGTGAGTAAAGGGGTAGAGATATAAATTGGATTTTTGTGCAAATTAGACACTCTATGTCTATGTGTGTGTGTGTGTGTGTGTGTGTGTGTGAGCATATAAGCAAACCAGCAAGCTTTAATCATCATCATCATTCAAAGCTGGCGCGCATTTGCGAAATTTGATATTGAAGGCCAAACCAAAAGATTTTACCAAGCAAAGTTAGAAAGAGTTCAAGTCAAGAAGCAAAATTTATCCAAAAAGTTGCATAAAGAAGAAACTATAATAAACAAATTTATTAAAATTTAATGAGATTGAGAATAAGTGAGAGAGAATGAAATAAATGATCTCATTATCATTATTAAAAAAGCCACTAGTTACCCCTGTAAAATTGGGTAGCCATAACTCAATATAGTTGTGAGGGGCGATTCAATAGTATCGATGATGTAACAATAAAGCGAGAGAGAGAAGAAGAAGAAGAAGAGAGAGAGAGAGAGAGAGAGAGAGGAAGAAAGAGAGAAAGAAAGAAGAAAGAGTGGGGGAGAGAGAAAGAGAGTAGTGTTCTGCGCATGCGCTCATTTGTGCGTCATTTTGTGACTTTTTTCCTATTTTCCTCCTTATAGCATCACAACATGTTTTATATATTACATATCAATTGGTTGAGTTTCAAAACGCTACCTACACGTTTGACGCCTCCACGTTTTTCTATGGGTTTTCCTAGAAAACAATTTCTCATTCAAACTCATAGAGTGCAGAGAGAGAGAGAGAGAGAGAGAGAGAGAGAGAGAGAGAGAGAGAGATTTTGAGAGAACATTTGTTCCAACATTTAGTCAGAAAAAAACATTTACTTTGTTGCATCCGAATGGCTTCTTCTTGATTCTCTCTCCCTCTCTTTTTCCCTCTCTCTCTCTCTCTCTCTCTTGGTTGTTTTGTATGAACAATGTTGTATATATATTTGTACATCCTCACCAAATTTGCAGTGTTCTTTGGGTAATAACCCGATTTTTCCTGATTCTACATAGTTTTTGTAAGTGTAACAAACACACAATTTCAGAGATTTCTTATTGTTATTCTTGTGTTCTCTTTCGCTCCCACATTCTTTTTTTCATCCAAAACAAATTCTTTCAATTTATATTTGCAAAGTTTGTATATATTTTATTTATTTTCAATTTTTGTTTTTTTGTCAATTATTTTATTTTTTCTTTAATTTTTTCCCATCCCTATTTTGACTAGAAATAGATTTTTTTCCTCTCTCTCTCTCTCTTCACACAATTAAACACCGAAAAATAGAAGTACAGGGAAAAATTAGAAAAGAATGTATATTTGTAAGAATTCTTTCTTTTTCTTTCTCTCATTTTTTTCTTATACTCACTCTATGTAAATATTGTTCTTCTTCTTCTTCTTTGGGTAGAAATTTCTCTCAATGTGTGATAGTATTGAATAGAAAGTGAAGGAGAGAGAGAGAGAGAGAGAAAGAGAACGGAGGCAAATCAATAGAAATGCAATTTGGTGAAAAAAGAAATCACCAAAAGATGTAAGTACAATTGAATGAGAGAGAGAGAGAGAGAGAGAGAGAGAGAGAGAGAGAGAGTAAGAGTAAGAAAATTCTACACGCCTTTGAATAATGGTTTCTCTCTCTCTCTCTCTCTCTCTCTCTCTCTCCCTCTCTCTCTCTCTCTCTCTCTCTCTCTCTCTCTCTCTCTCTAGGGTTCGATTGTGAAAGCCAAATTCAAAGTTAACGGAGTGTGAAACCCAGACAAACTGGTTTTTAGGGTTGTGTTTGGGATTTTTTTTCAATGGAAGAGATGTTTTGGAGATTCCTAAACTGAAAGAGAAAGAGAAAAAAGTATTTTATTTCATCACTATCTAAATTGCCGAATTGACAAACAAAACAAATATTCACTCAAAATATTGAGATAAAAGGTAACTAACTTTATTTACAAAAGTTTTTACCTTAATTTATTTATCTAGATACTATAATAATATTCTCTCTTTTTCTTTCGTAATAATTTGAACACTTTAAAACAAAGCAAATCCTATTCACTTTATTCCAATGGTAATAAAGTTTCTTCTTTTTGATGTATAACCTAAAGTACTCCACTTAAAAGACAGCTATCATATTGGCCAAGAATCTCTCTCTCTCTCTCTCTCTCTCTCTCTTTCACTCACTATCTCTCTCTCACTCTCTCTCTCTCTCTCTCTCTCTCTCTCTCTTTCTCTCTCTTGCAATACCCAAGCAGACAAACTCAACTAACACACCTCAATAAAGAAGGTGTTTTTAGTACTCTTACTTAACTACTTTAGACTCCATTTTAGACTACTTTAGCTTTCTCTCTCTCTCTCTCTCTTTGTCTTTATTAGATATCAAGAGTCGTTTATCTCTTCTCTTCTTCTCTACTTTAGCCTTAAATTGATGCCGGCTTTCTCTCTCTCTCTCTCTCTCTCTCCTTCTCTCTATTTTTCTTAAGTTGCCTATTATTTTTTTATGGTGAAGCTTCTCCACTAAGCCTTAAGTTTTAGAGAAAAGCAAAGAAGAGAGAGAGAGAGAGAGAGAGAAAGAATAAATCGATTGAGAAACAAAAATGGCTAATAGCATTTAAGAACTCGAAAAGGCGGAGTGAAGAGATTACCAAACATATTGTGTTCAGAGAGAGATAGAGAGAGAGGGAGAGAAAGGCGAGAAAGAGAGAGAGAGAGAGAGGGAGAGAGAAGAAAATAGCTCGGTTTTTGAAATTCTTACTTTTTTTGCCGGCCGGGTCATTTAGTTTACTGTCTCCCTTTCTCTCTCTCTCTCTCTCTCTCTCTCTCTCTCTCTCTCTCTCTCATTCTTTCCTACACAAACCGGGTCATTACATTTAGTGTTTTGACTTTTCTCTCTCTCTCTTCTTCTCTTACTTTATGGTTTTCTGTTTAGTCTCTCAAAAACCGTTCAATTTCTCTCTTTTTCTTTCTCTCACTCACTTTAGTGCCAAACAAAATTTCTAGGCACACACACACAAAAGTGTCTGGGTTTATATATGCGCAAAATTGCTTGTCGTTTTAGAGAGAGAGAGAGAGAGAGAGAAAGGCGCGTCTGGTTTAAGAGGTCCGAGGAGGAAAAAATCGAAAATGCCGGCTTGATCGATTTTAGGTTCTTCTTTTTAGAATCTCTCTCTCTCTCTCTCTCTCTCTCTCTGATTTTCACTCTCTCTTGGTGCCAACGATGGGTCGATGGGTTTGTTTGTTTGGCGTCGGCCAAAATGGCGAGGCCTCGGGACCCGGCGTGTTAGTGCTCTCTCTCTCTCTCCCTCTCTATCTCTCTCTCACTTTCTCTCCCGTTCTCTAA
>WURS02410557.1:0-16956 GCA_011762765.2 Rhinocypha anisoptera
CCAGCAACCACCCCACAGGGCAGGGGGCAGGATGCAGCAGAGGAGCGGTCACGTGCAGTGCCGCTCTCGAGGCAGAGGGCCGCCACGCTTGAGGGCCGGGCGACACGTGACCAAGTCCTCCCTCACCCTTTCCCCAACCATCCCTTCCCTTCCCTCATTCCCCATCCGCCCACCCCTCGTTTCCGTCCAAATTGGCAGTGGCAGTTACAACTAAATTTTGAAGAAAAAAAAATGCGTGGCGATAAACGTTTGGCGGAACAGTAGTACACCAGAAAAAATTTACATCATTCAAAGACCCAGTGTAACAAGCGTAGACTCGGTTAAATATTTAGGTGTTAATTATGATTTATCATAGTAGTGTCAGTATTTTGGTTTAATAGGGTGCTTCAACGGTTATGGTAATTTCGCACATCTTCAAATGATAGAAAAACCCACCTACAAATATTTCATGAGTTTTGATTTCCTGTTATTCCTCCTGCAATGTTCTATGGATAGACATGAACGTGAACTGTGAGTGAGAATCAGTGCCCAAAGTGTGGGATGTCCATCCTTTTGATGATACTCTGTTCCTCCCTCCCCTCCCCCAATATCATATTTTGTTCAGTGTACATTATGTCAAACTATTGAGGTCTCATTCACCACATACATATCAAGAGGTAATGTCTTTGGTAGCAATATGCCCTCTTCAAAATATTAAAATTAATTTTTTCAGAGTATCTCAACTTCTCTCAGTGAATAGTTGGGATTATAATGTTTAAATTGCCATTTTTCAAGAATCTGTATTTCTCATTGAAGTAGCATGCTAATTTTTAAACACATTTTGACATTTTTGCATGGTACTCTTAAAGTCTAGTTATTTTAAATGTACTGTAATAACAATGCCTGATAACTCAAATCATCAAGTGTACACTTTTCTATATTTATAATAATTTGCTTGTCTGGTTTAGCAATTCATTTGACAATATTTTAGAAGTTCACCTAACATATATACACAGCTCCTTAACAAAAGAATACTGACGAACCCAAGTAGCCGAGGCTTCCTTTCCCTGGGAATATCTCCAAAAAAATTAAATGGATACTCCCCAAGAAGGATATCAGAGCCATTTTTTATCTCCCACTTGGTAAACTCTTGGTAATCTATTATGCTTTACTAAGGACACAGTTGATGTTCTCAGTAAAAGCTAAGTTTATGAACTCCACCTTATTGATTGTGAGGTCGCTTACATTGGCCAAAGTGGCAGGACATGTCGACATGAGAATGAATGAGCATCGGGCCTGTTACACCGGCAATAAATACAATTAACAATTTTCCAAACATTTACTTTTACACAGACACACAAGTGATTTCAAACCCCATATCTCACATGTACATAAAAAAGACCCCAAGGAAATAAGTAGAGGTTTCAGATTTTATATATTTCCCCAGAGTATTTAGTTTTAATTGTAATATAGTTTTATTCTTTGGAAATACATGAAAGCCACAACTTCTCTTTCAATGAAATTATGGAATTCCACCATTTGATGGTCTCAGTCAATTTTATGGGAACCAAACTTGACTCATTAGAAGAAATGGAAATTTTAAGCTGTAAACCTTCTAAAATTTGGTTAAATGAATTGCTCTATCCCTTCTGCTCTTCCCGCCTGCATTTCCCCAATTTCCCATTTTGCTTCCTTCTTAGGTCCTCACCATGACTCTCTTCCCTCCCCCAATACTCCTCTTGGGTTTACATACTCAACCTCCTACCCATGCTCACACCCAAACCTTCCCTCCCCCGACCCCCGTGACATTTCTCACCTATTCCCCTCCAGCGGTGTGCATATATGTGCGCACTCTTGTTTCTGGGCTTACGCGATGATGCCATGCCATGGTGAAACCTGGGTCATGTGGGTAAAATTTTGATTTGTGGAATTGCAGTGTTTTTTCTTATGTTATTCCAAGATGAAAGAATTCCACGGAGTTAAGCCTAAAACCATCTCTGATAGTTAAGATTTTGATATTATTATATAAAAGGATGCAGTCAATTAGAATTCATGTTAGAACCCTTCAAACACCATCAACTATTACAGTAAAACCTCTAACTAATGAGCCTCCGCCCAACGAAAGATCCAGTTTAACGAACGAATGATATTGTTCCAGCCAACTTCCTATGTAAATGCATTGGTGAATGCCTCGCATCGACGTACTCCCATTTTATGACAAATTCAATTTCACAAAGTGAAATATTGGCCCTGTCCTTTGTTTACCATACTGATTTTTACCTCTCAGTAGCCTATCTCAATTTTGTTTTATTTTGTGTGGTATTTGCCTTCTTGAAAAGTTTTAGAGCCATCGAGTGATCCAGTTGGAACAAGCCATTAGTAAATTTTGTTATAATAGTGAGGAAATAGATACTACGTGACTTCCGCCTAACTGAGAAATAGGAGTAGGTGGCAATGAGCTGCCAAAGGTTCATCTAAGGATGCAAATTATATTGTCTCATAAAGATGTAAACTTTGGTGATTTGGTTCAGTATAAACGTATCGCAATACCTTAGCCATCGTAAACCATAGTGTTTTTGTATTTATATACATATAATTTTAATCCTATAATGGTGATATACTTCAATTCATAATTTCAACTGGTTCAGTTTGAGATAATGTTTATCTATGGTATTTGAGAATAGTTAGAATGTGACTTTATGATGTAATTTATAGAATAAAAACATTGTCATTATTACGCAACAATAACTTCCAACCATTTTTATTAGAGAAAGTTGAGATTGTGGTTTCTTACCGTGGATGTTTGAAATAACTATATTTGCAAAGAGGATATAGTTTTATCAGTTATAAAGCAATTCAAGAGCTAATTTAAATTATGTAACTACACTAGCACTTTACCTAAATAAAAATAATTTTTCAATGCGTATTTAGTAAATGTTTATTGCCACAATTCATAAAAACAAAAGAAAGTAACTTAAATTAATTTACCATAGCCTCTTTTCCAATAGTCAGTTGTAAAAAAACCAAGAAGTTTGAGAGTTAAGCCAGAAGCCATAAAAGATAGAGAAGGATTTAGAAGAAAATTGAGTGTTGAGTTTACAGTTCTGTGATATGTCATTGTCACAGTCAATGTAAACTATATTACAGTCTTGTACTCTCATAAGGGCTATGGGAAAGTAATTAGACAGTGAGCCTACAAGGGGTGTATTTACATTGTTGCCAAATTTACACAAGAATGTTACAGATTGCAATGTTGTAACATGGGATTTTTTAATATATTTTTCTCAGATCGCAATTCAAAACTATTACCTGACATTACATCTCACGAATGTTCATGAACTTACTTTAAATTATTACGCAAAGAAGACCTTAGGAAGGCTTCCAGGAGGAGGATTCATCTAATGTTTTAGAAATGCTGTTTCATGAGAAAATGAAGCTCATTCAAACTGCAAAAGAAACCTTAAATGATTCAAGTTTTCAGAAGTTGTTTTCCTGTTATGAAGATGTCTTATGGAGGCTTGCAGCAGTTATGGTGTGGTCTATGACATAGCCAGTAAGCAAAACAACAGATTAACTAAATATCTCTATATTTACTTTCGTCATTTTTCCAATTGATAATAGCTTTTAAAATATGTACTTTATGTTTCAAAGTGAAAAATCTATTTCATATGTATTCTCCGTACTCACCTGACAAAATGTAGGTATACCTATGTACTCTGCAGCCAAGTAGCTAGTTCCCATGACTGACAATATTTCTTTTTTTCTCTTGAGTGACAGTGTGCAGTGTACCTTTGAAAAATGAACTCTCCCTATATCAAAGTGGCAAAATTTTATCCCCTTGGATTTCAATTTTTAGAGGTTTCACTATAGTTTGTTAGATAGGGAGTAGTTGTATAATTCTGACTCTTTAATTATGAGAATGAGTATCATACTATGCCACATTTTAATGACACTACAGCTAATACAGAAGATTCACTGTTTAAAATGGCTGTATAACCGTTTTTTCATGGGTAACAATGAATTCAATGGCCAATATTTATTCTTGCCTAATATTTTCATGTGGTCAAAACTCAAGGTCCCCTCAAATGGCTTTTGGGCCTAAAATATTTTTTTCATCCCTCTGTATAATGTATCATATTTGATTTTCCTATTGTAAACGAAAAATTGCAAAACTAATACTGGGATTTTTGTGCAGAAACCTACCTACACTAGAATTTCATCATCTCTTTAATGTTGGGGTGGTACAGGAATTGTTAGCTATTAACACAGTCAACCTCTTTGCTATGGGATTTTATTATTCAAGATTGTCACCAATCAGAAACTTATCATAAAGCCATAATTGCTTTACATTACTTTCATTTCAGAGGACTTAAGATTATCTTTTCCTTTCAGGTTCCTCCTTATGTGTTGGCATTCCTCTGCTGCACATCATATAGAATTCATTCTGTATTCGTCTTGAGAATGTTTAATGATCCAGTTGCTATGATGTTTCTCTATGTATCTTTGAATCTGTTTCTTGATTCACATTGGACAGCTGGAAGTTTATTTTACAGGTGAGTTGCTCACTTAAGATACTGGAAATAATTGCACAGACAGATATTAACGTGGCAATTAATGAATCGTCCATAAACAGAGGCACATAGGTTACGGTCTGGGTACATCACAGGGATGTGGATTTGAGAGTAATACCTTCTGTCAACTTGGGAGTGATATCTGCCACTAGTAATTTCATTAAACCTTTATTTATTGTCTGTATGTTGTATTCTATTCCTTTCTGTTATGTTAGTGTTTAAAACTCCCCTATATTTGTTGCACCAGTTAGTTTTTAGTCATATTATTAAAAAGGGAATGATATTTGTCATTGAAATTCTCACTTATAGGATGATGTACCTCACTTATAACTTTAAGGGACATGATTGAATAAGATAAGGTATTGAAGGTGATTTGTCTTTTCAGTGATTTGTCTTTTCAGTGATTTAATCATTTCTAAATGTCTATTCATTTCAAAGTTAGTTTTTTATGTATTTTGTATAACCTTGAACAGTGATTATCTTTACCTTTCAGTTTTGCTGTCTCCATTAAAATGAACATTCTCCTCTTTGCTCCTGCCCTACTCATGGCATATTTAACAGTACTTGGTCTTCAAGGAACTGTGATCCAGTTGTCAGTTTGTGCCATGGTACAAGTAAGTGAAACGGGAATTTGTTGGGAAGTAAGTCATTTATCCTTCCCATTATCCCTGATAAATACTTTTATAAAAGTTTCAGCTTATTCTCTTTTCAGCTTCTAAAGCAAGAACCATTCACTTTGAGTTTCCCTGTTAGTTATCTCTATGCACATTTGGTGATCAATTCATCACCTCATCTACAGAAAATGTGGGTTCTCTTACTGTTGAAGAAAGATACTTAAATTATAAAGCCCTCCCATATTTTTGAAATCTATGAGTAATTTTGCTGGATATGATCACTTTCTGTGCGTTTGTTCACCTTCATTTCCTGTAGTGACATACAAGGGCTGGAACTTTAATAATGGCAACTACTTATTTGCAACTTATACAAAAAAATACATTTCACCAAGTTTTACTGCCCCTCAATGTAGTCACCAGCATTGTGTACAACCCGTTGCCAGTGATGTGGAAGTGGTGTGATGCAAGAAAAACTGTCTGGCTGAGAATTGACTAAACATGCCACCACTTCTTAAGTTTCAGTGTTGGGTTGACATATTTCATCCCCTTATACTTTGTATGTGGGTGTTCTGTGAGGTGTGCTGGAACAGAGAAGGAAACAAAGGGATTTTTGTTTGTGACTTGGAGCGCACAAGAGGGAATACGTGAAGGTTACAGGGGTGAGGTAGTTGGGAAGGCGAGTTAGTGGCTTGGGATTTTCCTTGTTTCAGTCCTCTCTCTCTCTCTTTGTTTGTGGCTGCGTACGTGGAAGGGCTGTGGGTAGTGGAATGAAACTGTCTTGCATCAAATAGAAGTACATGAGGAAAACCTAGTGAGCATTATATTATGAACAAATCCTTAAGTTACGTACGATGCCGTCAAATATGGTGATGATGTACCTGGCAATTGCTAAAAATTGCTTTTTCACAGCATATTTCAAAAATCTAATTTGGGGGCATGTAATAAATTGGTTCTGATTCACGAATTAATGCACTTCCTGTCTGGGAAATGAATTACTTTTCAGTCTCGTGGTGTACCCTAACACATTTACAAAAGAATTCTGGAATTTTGTCTCCTCCACACCTACACGGCTAGGAATCACGATGATGGGAATTTACAATATTAGGCATTGATTATAGTATCTGTTACAACGAGTACTTAAATGCCTTTTGTCAGAGCTTATTATATTGGGTTTTGACTGTGATCATTACTGTAATAACCTTCTTTCCTCCGACATCAATCAATGTTTACTTTCTTCATCTCTAGTTTGATATTCTCCAATGGTCACATCCTTCATATTGTCCAATGTCTCCTATTCTAATGGTTACACTACTCTTGTGTCATCTTGAATCCGGCCTTACAAGTGGTTGTGCACATATTCCATATGATGATGACTCAGAAATCTTACATTGTTGCAGTCGGCCGCAAAACATCTCCCGGAGGGCTTCGTAGCATACTATTCAAGTCGTTGCCCTTTGTTTCCATCACAGATATCATGGTAAAGATAATTGAAGTGGGCTTTAGTTGCCTTCCTTAAGTATTTTTAATATGACACCACCATTAAATGGCCTTCTTACCAAGGTCAGATGTCATTACAGATTGACTTTTCCCCTATAGCGTCTTTGGCCCTGCCATAAGCAATCACCTCCCAGCACAGTTGTACTACTAATATGAATGGGCAAGCCCCTCTGCCACTTCCCGGGGAGGGAATTAATGGGGATGGAAAGACTCGATTGGAATGGAACCTTTAGAGGGATGGATGATCATATTAGATTCTTATTTGTTAAACATAGCTTGGCTTTTTAGAATGTCTAACCATTCTAACGTAGAGTTTTCCATTTCTAAATTTTTATTGGTATTTTTTTCAGGTAATCTTGGCACTGCCATTCCTTTTGACAAATCCTGTGGCATATATGATACGTGCATTTGACTTTGGGAGAGTTTTCCTTTTTGAATGGACTGTTAATTGGAGATTTCTTCCTGAGTGGGTGTTTGTGAGTAGGTATTTTCACATTTTGCTGCTGGTAATCCATGGTGCACTACTTCTTGCCTTCTATTCATACTGGAAAGTGTGAGTATTGCAGATGAATACATTAACTTATAAGATGAGTACTTGAGACGAGAAAAATAACATTGTAGAGCTTTTTCCTATTGAATTCATGCTAAAAAGTTAATAATCATGTACCTGGCCTGCATTTTGAGGTAATGGGTAAAATGAATGAAAATATCTAATGCTTTAAGCAGTCTGCTCTAGGTTTGCCAGTTGGGAAACATTAAATGCATCTCTGAATCTCAAGCTAGTTTTACTTACCACCATGGAAATGAACATCAGAACACAGGCAATGCTTTTGGAAGCCCTGCTGTTTTTCATGAACTATATGCCATAAGGTCCCGTCTTTAGCTTGGAGTATGTCCTCTTTGCAGAGTTCAATTACTAAACTAGTCAGTTTGCAAAAATAAGAGCCCAAATGATGCCAAGTGGGTATTGTCTTGGAAATATTCTCCCATGCATAGGGTTTTCAGAATTTACTTGGTAAATCTTGGAAAGTTTGAATTGGCGTAACCTTTGATTTTAATTTCCATGATCTAACCCAAACACAATTTTCAATACGGATTTCATGTTTCACGATTCTTCTTTTAGTTGCCTCCAGAGTTACGCAAGAATGAAATCCGTGGAAAAGGATTTGAAGATGCAAATGAAGAAATCACAAACTAAATTAGACATGAATGTTTCGGCTCGTCTATTTCTCTTGCCTCTGTTCACTGCCAATTTTGTGGGCGTTGCCTGCAGTCGATCTCTGCACTATCAGTTTTATGTTTGGTACTCTCACTCCCTTCCATATCTGCTTTGGTCTGTGCCTTACAGCAGTAAGTTCAGGTGAGTCAAATGCACACAGGGTTTGTTGTGGCCTAGATTGAGCATGGTCCCTCTTCTAATGCCATTTCACCCCTAACCAGTGTGGTTGTTCACTCTGAAAGCTCGTTTTCTTCTCAAACCCACTCACTGTAAAGAATGTCCCCAACCTGATGTGTGTTTTCTCCTCCCCAGCTTCTTGCATCTCTTAAGTTATCTAGTTGTGTTGCGTGGTAGTGCAAAGGCAGTACTGCCACCATCTGATAAATGACAAGTTTACTGTCACTCGACCAAAACATTAATTTAAATTAAATTATTCCATCTTGTCATGGTAGTTGCCCTGATGATGAGGCCTCATGAAACCTGGATTTTGTTTGCTTAATGCATTTTTGTGGAGTATCAGGTTTGCTTTTTTATTTGTCATGAATTTCACCCGTGAGAAAACTGACAATCTTTGTCCAGCTCACACACTGCCCCTCCTTTCCATTCACTTCCATCTTAAGGAAACTGGAGCTTTACATGTAACAATTGTAGTTTGTATCTACCTAATAATAATAATAAGTTATAATAATAAGGCTCTGAGGGTATATATTAAAATAATAATAATAAACAGAGGCGGGACTCTGTTTCGACCTGGACCTCTCACCTTGTGATAACCTGAGCGGTAGTTCCATCTTGCCGCTGAAGGCAGACGTTCTCAAGCTCGAAATTAAAAGAGTTAAGCAGGAGAAGTTGCTCAAAAAGCATGCTGATAAGCTCAAGTATGGGCATTTCTACCGAAACATGGAAACGCATAGGTTATCGAAGGAGTTGATATTTGCCTTCCTATGGTCATCTGGTCTCAAGTTGGAAACTGAGGAATTCATTCTAGCATGCTAGGATGGTGTCATAAACACGCTGGTGTATTGTCGCCTCATTTTTGGGAAGGACGTTCCATACACGAGGTGCAGAGCATGCTGAGGCCAGCCAAAGACTTTAAGTCATCTCATATCTGGCTGTAGCCATTATGCCAAATCAGTGTACATACACTGGCACAATGCTTCTCTGTGAGTGTTGTACTTCCACCTCCAACACCATTACGGCATCGATACAACACCCGTGCTGGTCTATGCTCCTGGAGATATTGAGTCCATCGTGGAGAATGATAAATACAAGATCTGGTGGAATTAATCCTTCCCCACCACAAGGCAACGGCAGGCAACAAAGCATGACCTTGTTCTTCTCGACCATCTCGAACATGCCATGTTTGCGATCGAGTTCTCGGCCCCGGCTGAGGTGAACATGGGTGTGAAAGAGATGGAGAAACAGCACAAATACCAAGATCTGCTGTGAAAACTAAGACAGTTGTACCCAGGATACACTGTCAAACTAGCTGTCCTCATTGTAGAAATGCTCGGTGGCATCAAGGACTCACTTAGAACGAATATCAAGTACATCCCAGCCTGCAAGGCTAAGGTGGATGCACTTGTGGCAGGCATGCAGAAGGCCATCTTCTTGGGATCCCTCTATCTCCTCTGTGCGCATGACCCGCAAGCAGGGTGACCACTCTTCCAATGGTCACCAAACTGGGAAATACATTAGGAGCCCCTGGCCCTAATGACGGCAATGAAACCCAATTTTTGTCAGGGGCTCTGCGGGTATATTAAAATTTAAAAAATTAATAATAATGGTATTTATTCACTGTAGGCAATTACAATTGCAAAGTTTCATCAGCAGTCGATACACAAAGGTCATCAATACACAAAATATGAATAGTACATATTAAAATTCAGTACATAAGTACAATTTTCCAGTTAAAATAACTGGTAGTATTGTAACAAAGACCTTCATACAGTAGAATCTTGATTTTACATAACACTTAGGGACCCATATTTTCAGATTCGAATGAAACCATTTACAGGAATGAAAATCACCAGGTGAACTCCACAAATAATTTTTAATTCGACGACCTAGGTTTCAACACATTGTGTCATCACCAAGTGATTTTCATTTCCGTAATGGATAACTTCCACCATATCATGCCAGACAATATTATGTAATACTGTTGAAACCATTTGTTAGCTATGCCCAAGATCCCATATTTGTTTAGTGTTTTCAGTAGAATTTCATGGTTAACAATTTCAAAAGCCTTTGTGAGATCTAAATATACCCCTATGGACAGATTTTTATTATCAATTGCATTCAGTGCTTTGGCAATGAAATCATTAAGGGCTTTATATGTTGAATAACCTCTTCTAAAATCATGCTGATGACTGGTAAATATGGAATTGTTTTACAAGTATTTCATTACACGCTTAAACATTACCTTTTCAAATATTTTGGAGATTCCAGATAGTAGACTTATTGGTCTGAAGTTACCTACATCATTTTCATTACCTCTTTTATGAAGTGGACTTTGCTTAATTTGATGCGATTTGGGAAAATATCATCAGTCAAGGACAGGTTACAAAGATAAATTAGAGGCTTGCTGATAAAAGGAATTGCATTTAATTACTTTGTCTGGTATTTCAACAATTCCTGAGTATAACTTATTGTTAATATCAATTGAGTCTTGGGGCAAAAGTAAATGCTATGTACATAACTTTATGTATTGATAAGTTGGGTATAGTGGCAAGTTAAACTGTTGACTGAGACAAAATTGAATTGAGTTAATGTGCAGATTATAGTCAATTCTTTGGGTTTACACTTATACATTTTTCATTCATTTTACAGGCTTTGCATTCTAGGGATTGTAGAGCTTTGCTGGAATGTGTTTCCATCCACAAATCTGAGCAGTGCAACTCTTCAAATGTGTCATTTGGTGATATTGTATGGTTTGTATAAAAACAGAGATATGGCACATAAAAAATGAGCATTTTTTTATCATGATTCTGCTGCTAGAAATTGGTGTTCATATATTAGTCGTTAAAGTGAGATGTTTGAGGAAAATTAGCTTTTGTAATGTCACTTTTCTGTTCCTCCATTTTTGCCTTTAAGTTGTGTTATTTGGTAGTAATTTGTGAAATCCATTTGCTCAAACAAAACCTCAATATTAGTAAAAAAATGATTTTGCCTATTCAGGGTAGTGCTCACCCTAATCGCTAAACCAAATGGCGTGTGAAATATATACAGAGTACACGTTTTCAGTTATTTTTTTATGCCTTTTATGATTTAACTTGAGGTTCAAAGGCTATTGAAATGCTGGGGTTTTTCATTTGCTCGTTTGAGATTACCATCAAAATGAAAACTGAGAATATTTACTATTGTTATTTCTCCATGATTGGCAACCCAAGAAAAGTGATGAAATTATGCTAGGGAAAAGTATAAAGACGATATGATGAATTGTTCATCTGCATTAAATAAGTTATGATTGATGTATGACTTCAGTGGTCATTGCTGTCTGCCCTAACTGCCTTTACTAAATATAAAACAATAATATGCAAAGTATCAGAGGTTATAATGTTACTCCATTAGAGTGGGCAAGTCGATCGGCCCTTGGGATATGTGTGAAAAATGTCCCAGGCAATATGTTGTTTTGAATAAATACATTTCTTCATAGATTGAATAGAAGAGAAAATTCAAATACTTAACAAGCAGTTTTACTTATCCTAGTTTAAATTGGTTTCAGCACACTGATATTAGGTTTTATATAAATTTATTTGCCCAAGTAGAAATTCATTCTTAAAAGCCCCAACATTTTTTGTACATACCAGGTAATGGAGGCTGGCACTAAACGGGTAAAGGCATTGTGTAGGCTTGGGTCACAATAATATCTACTTCCCATTTCAGCTTAGAAAATACAATGACTGACATAAGAATTTGGTTGTTTATTTGCTGGAATAGATACATTAGCTAATTTTGGTTAATATCTTAGTACATTTGTAAGCCATTGGATTCAATAATGACATTTTTTATGGCTTTCTTTGTAGGTGATAGTTATACTGTTTGTATGATTGTTAAATTTTGTACTTAATGGGTGGTTAGCCCTGTAGGTAAGAGCGTTTGACTACTGACAAGGGTCCCAGGTTCAAACCTAGGTGATGCCCCAGGATGTCTCTGGGTAAACATTAACTATGTGAGTTTATGACTACCAGATCTCTCAGGATGGTTGACAGATCAAGCATCCATCATTTCTAATAAACCATAAGATTGGTTTTGATGAGTAAGGTTAGTATAATGTGACATTCACACAGAAGAATGGAGTTTAAATCCTTTCATATATCACCTATAGTTTTTTCATCAATAATTGTCTTCCTGATGACCTGGAAACTAAAACCAGAGTATCTCAATGCACTATCACTTAGGCTGTGATCTATCTGCAAGTGGCACTGGGAAAAGAGAATTAATATTACTTTACAAAAAATATAGTCCCATCTTTCCTTGAATTACCTTTAAGCTACACTGTTCCTAGATGACCAAAAAGGGTATTTTATGCTTTGAAGTGGGTTTGAACTTTTTTTAACATTATTTTCTATGGAGCATTTTAAGGTCTTATGTATATCATTTAAGCATTAAGGGTGGTGCATACTTGATATACTATTGACTATTACAACGATAGCACACTCATCAGTGCTAACTAGATGTAACTTGTAGAAGTGGTTGTGTCTTATTATCTCTGTGGTCATGATCATTAGCCTGTACTCTGAACTCATGTATTTTCTTAAACTGATGGTATAGGTGTAATTGTTGGTAGATTTATTTGTAATAGAGTGACATAGTTCCATGGTACAACGGGATAGAAAAGTATCCCAACAAAGTGAGCTGCACAACTTTCGTGCCTGTGGGAGAATATAATGTTTCATTTGTTTCTATATGATTCTCTGGTCAAGTCTGTGACAAGGGAAATTTAAATAGGAAGGGGTGAATTCATTGGTCAAGCATGAGTAGGAAATTGTCAATGCTATTCTGTGAGTAACATTGACAGAAAAAGTTTTTACTCTTTGTACTGACCTTGGGTGTAAAAGAAACCCCATGCCCCCAAATTTTACTGATGAATATTTGGACCTTGTTCAAGAAGAGAAATCATGGTGGTAAAATGGTAAATGCTCATATGGTAAATTGATGAACATTGTGAATGTATTTCATTGTCCAAACTCTCCCGTTTCACCCAGAACACATACACACAGAGTAGTCATCTCATGCTATTAAGATTCTGTTGTAGAGTTGGGTATTGTCAGGCATCACTTTGTGGAAGCGATTCATATTGAGATTGAAGACACCTGGCCACATAAAAACATGAAACAGGGTTTTCATGTAGAAAAACCAAGTGTTTTCAATCTCAATATGTTGTAGAGTTTTTCATTGCAGGTATTTTTTCATAGTGATTCAGGAACAATATCATGATTAAACTCTTGTGTTTAATATTTTTATAAATATTTATGCCCATTAATAAGTTGCCATGGCTGTGCTGAAATAAGTATCTAATTGTTGCATTTTGGATTGCAAAAAACATGAAACTATGCAGTGAGATTTTAAAATGATTTCTTTTGTTCGATTATTTTCGGGAAAGGTTTAAATGAATGTTCATTTATATTCGATGACTTAAAACTGAGGTGGACATGGAAAAGTTCTGAGGAGTGACCAGGATTTTATTCAAAATATTCGCTGGGGTACTCCCCCCTTTGCTACCAATAAAAATGTAAAGAGCGACTGACTTCTCACTTAGGCTTGAATGAAGAATCCACTGCCTTCCTGTTCAAATGTCCCATGCCACAGTCTAGACCAGAGAATCATATAGAAACAGATAAATCAAAATTCTCTTGTGGGTGAAAGAGTTGTGCCACTAACTTTGTTGGGATAATTTTCTATCCCACTCTACATTTCATATAATGTTTAATAATAGTAATGTTACACTTATAAGGTTTCAAATTATTTTTGGAAAATGATCTAGTTTTGCAGATAAAAAAAAAAATTCAGAGTTATTTTCCAAAGGAACAATAATAAACACATTCAGGCGACTATCAATATGATGAGAAGAGATTATTTAGGGGAAAACATTTTTCAGGAAAAAGGGAACTTCATGTGATTAATTTTATAATTTATATAATTCTGAGATCAATCCTCAAAGTATAATATGTACCTCTAATACCGTACAAGTCTTCTCTAACAAGTGTGAGTTACAATGAAAATATCACTATAGCAAGTAGTCCTTACAGATTGTTGGTATTTTAGTGAAATGCATACACTCATAAAATTTAATTAGATGATGTGAATTATTGTTTATTTAATCATTTGTTGATTATAATGTCCAGTGGGTGCACATTTGACAAGGGAGAGAATAGGAATGACACTTATTGGTTCTTCTAAAGAATCGCATAAGATGTCTTCAAAGTAATTTTTCCTCTGCAGCTGTGAGTTACTTCTATCTGTTGTTAGTGGTGGTTTATTGTTTAGTTTGTTATATCATGGTGATTACCAGTTTCAGGCTTATTTTTATTTGCATTGTTAAATTCACTTTGAAACAGTTGAGCCTGATCAAAAGTAGAATTTTGACTTTATAGTATAAATGAATTCTACAAATGTTAATTTATGTCCACATGACAGTAGAGTTAAAAAAATAAATTCCTATTGGGATTTTTATATTGAAATCGTCCCCAAACAGCAAAAAAAATTTTTTAAACATAACATTTTGAAGATGGTCTAGGGAGTGCTCAAACTGTCTGTCATAGTTATGAAATAGCTTCCAGAAGTGAGTATTGGGATAAAGTTTGGCTGTGGAAGGCCTCGCCCCCTGCAAACTATTACTAAGGGTGATTTTTGATTTGTAATTATGGAAATAAATTGTCTAATATGTCTTCAAATATGGTAATTATTATTAAAACATTTTGGAAGGAGCATTGTCTTTTCTGTTGACATGATTATGATTAAGGATACTTCATAAATCTGGAGGTTTTCTTCTTTCATTTTTTTCATTATTCATTTTATTATTGGCAAGGTTTTCTTTCTGTGCTTTGCTTTAAACCATGCATTGCTTAGCACTTGTTTTTAGGTGTCTTACTTCTCCAATTATTACAAAGATTTATAATTAATGTATTTTTTCAATAGGCAATACTAGTCAAAAATGTCTTAAAAAGTCTTAAGTGATGACTTAATCGATGAACTTATTCACTGTCATGTGCCTGTGATGAGCAGGGGACATGGGATTTGTTAACTATATCATATTGTGCCAGGGTAATAAGAACCCTTAGGAAGAATACAAAAAATAAGTATTTTTTCCTACAGGTGAGAATAGTACAGCTGTTAGTTTTCTTTGATTGCCTTGGTGTTACAAGGCCAATACTGATGCTGAGGTCTTGTGATCAGAGAATGGTGAAGTAGAATAGATTTTTTTCTTACTCTTGGTAGTGTGATATACTCTAGGTTTTTCTTACTCATGTTTATTCATGGGTATCTTTAGTTTTTAATGCAAAATATTTGAGTGGAATATTGCAAGACAGGCAGAGATTGGAATATGCAGATAATAATTATTTGGGTTTCAATCCGTACTGTCAGTGAAAAATAATTTTTTTTTCTTCCTAAGTTTTTCCTTAACTCTGGGGTTGCTTTGACAATCTGTTTTGGCATATACCTTGACAGTATGCCCTTGCTGATAATTTTTCCATTTGGGAAAATTAGCATCCATGCTCTCTGGGTGGTATTTGAACCCTTGGTTTTTGGGACAGCCGGCAAGCATGCTGCTAACCAAGCCAACTGAGTGACAAATCAATATAGATTGTAATTAGAATGACAAAATATGTGAAAATCAAGATCTTTTGCTGTGTACCATATTAATGATAATTGAGGTATTGAAATATAAGATTCCTGGATATCTATGATCGAACCAGGCATGAGAATTATACAAAATTCTTAATTTTCTCTGAGAAATCGAGAGTTGAACTTTGAGGGGAAACTACACAAGTATAAATGGTGACATCTTCACTAGGTCACATCTTGTCTTGGGCACCTTTCTACGGGATAGGAGGAGGGAGTCTTAAAAGAGATGATATCCAAGTTATCTTGCACCTCAACTTAACATTAGTGGCGTCGCTTGATTCCCATTTCTCCTTCAACCCAACCTCAGAGAAGGAAACCTCAGTTTCCTGTTGTCCTTCCTTGAATGATGTCTTCATCCCTTATTAGCCTCTTCTTCTCCTTGTCAAAGGAGAGAGGGTGGATAGCAGTGGTTCAAAGTCAAGATGATTGTTTTCAAATTTCCTCCCTGTTCCTCAAGGGCAATGAGACATTTAGACAAACATTGGAACATGTTAGCAGGCATAAATAGACATTACATATTTGAAAGTTATGTCTATTTAATTTTTAATTGGGTTAATAACTCCTCAGAATTAATTCTGTGAATATGCTGACATTATTGTGTTTGTTTGACAGGCTAACTTGTTTTATATGTATAAATAATTGTCAGCAAAGATTTTTATAAATTGTGGGAATGATCTTGTTCACGTATGGTTATCCTATTTGGTGTGTAGTGTAATTAAATTAGCACAGTACAGTGATTTTAAGCAATAAAATAAATATTTTAATTGATTTAATTTCACAAATGTTATTTATAATGTAATAATGTGTTATTGCAATCCCATGGTAGATTTTTGATGTGAACAGTCGTATGATTTGTGATATTTGTACATAAGACTGCACTCGGCTCCACTCTGAACCCGATGATGTACTCGTAGTGCGTCAAAACCCAGGTCGACGTAATGTGTTTTATTAGTAAAAAAATGGTTTTATTTTTTCAAAAGTCCTAATTCCTGTTGTGAAATCTAAAGGCTTAAATTATTGATAATCACCTTCAATTCGTAAAAGATTATTCGGATGCAAGGTACGGCAAGAGCAGCAGATAGCATGAGCAATCAAACTGACATTATACTCTGGCTGGGTTAGCCTGGTGAGTAGTGTGTTCGCCGGCTAACTCAAAGGTCACGAGTTCCACCCAGGGCATGGGTGTTGTGTTTGTCCAATAGGGTTTTTTCTACATTTTGAAGAGGTA
>WURS02410667.1:0-36859 GCA_011762765.2 Rhinocypha anisoptera
AAATTATTTTTGTGCTCTGGCCCTTAGTTTAGTAGAGTTGTGCACAGTTTAGTGGATTGAATTGATGCACCAACTAGTTTGTTTGCTAAGTTTAAACTGATACCGTGACTAGTGTAACCTAACCAGGACGAGGTTGACGTCACTAATCAGTCAGTTTGCCAGTGAGTAATTGACGCCTGTGGTGGTGGGAAACAATGAACTCCACGCACACAAACTCAAAAGGGCCCGAGGGTCACTGGCCAACCATTTGAGTCTCATTGCTCAGTCTCTCTTTAATCATAATAGCTTTCGCTTTTAATCTTTAACTTTTACTTGTTTGTCTTCCTGACTATTTGAATGACTAAGCTTAAGCAAGCGACAATAATAGCGGTGACAATATCGTTTAGTGAAAAGAATTGCCATGGTTACCAAAATAGCTAGCTTAGATCGGCAGTCTTTTACCCAGTGGCACCGGTGGTACCAGACACTGGGTCAGTCTATGTTAAGCTATTTGAGGCAAAGTACGTCAATTAATCCTTTCAAGACTGGACTGGCACATTCTACTGGCAGAACGGCAGATTATGAGTGTAGCAATCTGTGAGAATCGAGATAAGCGATCATTAGTGCTTGTAAGGCCAGTTGACAAGGTTGATTCGAGTTAACTGCTCGATTCATGGATAGTGCTCTTCATGGTCACTGGACTGATGTTAGTTTGGAACACGATCGGCGTGTAGCTAATGCCATCTAGTTTTACCACTATGTGCGCATCGCAGATCGACCCCGAGGTTCTATTTTTAATGATTTATCTAATCAAAACCTCTTACTTGTTGTCAGTCTGGCTTGCTTTACTGGTTAGTTAGCTTTTCCTGTTTCTTTTGTATAAACTAAGCTAACCGCAAGCTTCTCTGTTTTCCTTGACCACTAAAATCGACATTGAGCTAAGATGAGAGGTGCGTGTTACTTCTACTATAGTGATGTGTATGGGCAATTGAGTTCAATAAAAGCGAAGTCTGATGCGACCTGTGACCAACAAAATCAAATCGACCACCGATTAACAACGACCGCGTGTCTACCAACTCAATAGCATTGTACAATGTACACACATGTAGGAGTGGTGTTAACGCGCGTCAAGTATTAATCACAAACTACAACTACTTTTCCTTCAATCTAGCATAGTCTAGATGTCTAACCTGTTGCACGTTGGCAAACCTTGCTTTCACCAAGAGGAAGGAGTTGGAAAAATTACCTCCACCAATCGTCAACATTGGATGGTGAGTGTGGTGAGCTTGGTGCTTGCACAATAGTGTCGCACACCAATCGACCAACACGCACCGGTGTGGCAGCACACCGAGCATACAACTGCAATCGAGTGATCTCGAAGTGACCAGTCGACTTGAGGCACTGCACGTCGAGTCTACCTCCGGTCGCACCGTCTCTCTTTCTCCCTCTCGGTCTGTCTGTTTGAATCAAATCAAATCGAACTCCAATCGAACCCGTCAGTGCTCCGATTTACTCTCCACAAGTCAGTACAAGTGCACCCCTAACGCCAAGCCAAGTTACCTTCAACTATTTGAGCCAAACAATATCGATATAGCATCAGCATATCGGCCAGTATGAAGAACAAAGTTCTTGTTCAAAACCAAAGGTGTGAGAATGGCGAGCAGAGTACGATGCTTAGCCAAGCGTCATCAAGCCGAGAGCGCGAAGAAAATCATCGCTGCACATGTTCCAGACATCAAGAGAACTACGAAACATCAATGGATAAGCCAAGTGCCGTGGCAAAGACTAAGTTTACCGCCTTTCGGTAAGTCCTATTTTCTCCATCCTCAAAGTGCGATTCAGTCACCGGAGGTGAAACATATTTCGCACCTCCACTTTGCACTTTGGCTTACAATCCGACATCCTTGAATACGTAAAATCCATTGTCGGCATTGCAATTTGATTTGTTTGTTTGCTCGTAAAGACAATGATGTTGGCGATTGGCATGAACAAGGCTGAACATGCACATCGTTGGCTTTAGATTTTCATTATGTTTTCTCTGACAGTCAACCTTTCCGACTTGTTGCTCCGAGTTGAGCTATTTTTCAAAAAAATCAATTTGTTCTGCAAAGGTGTAGATAAGATTAGCAAATTCAAGAATTAGAGTGTTTCTTTTAGCAAGTGTGTGAGCGCGTGGGTGATGGTCACGCTAGAGATGAACTTAGAAACTTTGTTTATCATTAGTGTGATTGGTTGAATTGAATTTACTAGCTAGAAGTCATCTCATTGTTTCATCAGTAGTCTATATTGTTGCTAATTGTTATCAGCACTGGGCCGGTTAGATGTTGAGCATAAATAGGAAAATGTGTGGCGCGCGTCTTGTGGTCTGATTTAATCTGGCGCGAGAACGATACGTGCTGAGCGATATGGCACTGGCGATGGGAGATGATTCAGATGAGATAGTAATAACTCACATCATCACTATGAGCATGGCTGCACGCGTGATAATGGCCGCCATGCACTTGCACTTGTGCTTAATGCACTAGCTGTCTTGTGAGAGTAGACATTTCCAGCTGCTCACTGTGACTTGGTTTCATTTGAACTTAACTTGTCTCGGTGGCAGCACATTGGGCAACCTGTTGAATTGTTGGCTTCAAACAGTGAACACAAAGCGAAGGTGTCCACTAGCGCCACTATATAGGCATCATTTGAAGCATCACTGCGATCAGTTGAGTTTTACTGGCGCCACCGATGTCGCACAGTGAGGTAAACTTGACAGTTCCAAGTTGTTTCGGTGAACTATGTGAATCGTTCCCACGAATTACTCTCCCCAAACAAGTCTACTACAGCAATAGTTTTTAGTAGCACTTTTCTGAATTGCTGTCCAGTTCTAATGGCACGTCTATGATCGCTTGACAACAGTGAAAATTATTACGAATATAAACGTGTTATAACAGCTGTCTAGCGCATGTCTACTATCGCCAAGAGTATCAACTCGTGACAAATTGTCTTGCTAACCATGGCACTGGATCAGTTTGATGCTACTTTTACCTCTCCTATGTGCCACTGTCATGATCAGCATTGCCATCGCTCATTTCACTCTGATAGCGATGATGACTATGATCCACAACAACAATTGCCGTTCGAGCTCAACTTCATCGAGTAAGTATAGACAAGTGTCACCCCTGTAACCTGACCTAATCTACTGGACACAGAGTAACTAACACGACATATGGATATGACTAACTGAGAGGCACTTGACCGTTTTAATCCTAGACTACTCTATAGGTGTGATCGACAAGAGACTCACTGAGCCTCGACAACAGCTCCTCCCAAATGGTGACCGTGATTCCGACTCGCTCTCGCTCTTTTTGCCTGAATTAGTCACTGTTGACTTAGTCTGTTGCTAATTGTTGTAATTGATTTTTTTTGATGAGCAAAGAAGGGACAGCATGTTCCACTTACCTAGAAGACTGATTAGCACAATAGTGTGCCAGTAGAAATGATGATACTAAGTTTATAATATCAAACTAATGATGATTTGTGCTTACGTGTTTGTTGGCTCAATACCTGCTTCCAACTCGTTTTGTGCAAATGTTTTTTTGTTGATTAGGCTTAAATGCTAATTAGTCAAATAGATTATAGTAAGTAAAGCAAGCTGATCAAATAACACAAACTCTTATATTAGATTAGACTGCTAAATGCAACTCAATACTTGCATTAAGTGAAATTGTTTAAATATGGTTTGAACCAAGAATATTGTTTTATTAACTTGGTTAGAGTATATCGTAATGCCTTGTCAAAGTGTTCGGTTCAAGATAACAATTGTTTGTGGCGCGTCTCTACTGTATTATGCAGATGGAGTGTGGCATGACTGGTTGCCAAGCAGCTCCAGACGACGGCCGTCTACCGCTACACTCGCAGGTACACTTCCAGTCATCATCGTATTGATCCAATCACAATACCACTCAAGGCGAGAAACATGACGAATAGAAGACTCTAGTAGGTGGCAGTCCGTTTCTGGCGTAACCAAGTAATTCGATAATAGTACTAGTCAGATTGCTAGGATGGACATCGAGATGCCCATCACAAGAAAGCTTGATTTGCCTTCGTCATGCTAGTCATCTGCAAAATGACAAACTCTTTCTCACAGACTTTCTGGTCATTACAGTTGGTCAAGAGAAGCTTGAAAGTGAATAGATTTGCCAAAGTGATCTTTTATCAAGCAGCTACACGCAACAGTTGGTCTTAACCAGTGGAGCATCCCTAGTGACTATGTCCTGCAACACGCCTCATTCGTCTCTTTCGTGCCTATCTTTGTTTTCGTGCGGCTCACTAACCACCTCTACTCTTGTTAACAGACGTACTCGGTCTTTGAACGCACCCAGTCCCATCTGCCAGTTTGGACCATGCGGGAGTATCATGAAGAACTCGGCTATGGTCATGTAAGTATGCTATTTTTAATTGTATGAAACGTAAACTGTGAACCTTGTCGACTGGCCTCGCAGTCACTTTAACCTGCCCTTGCAGGCTGCTTGGCTAACATTGAGACTTGATTGGCTGGTAATGAAAATGTGCTTTGTGCGTCGATTGAGCAGCTATCATTAGGGAAAGCATTGCGTGATTGTCGGACAGTTGGGTTCGAACTTGAGCACAGCACTGCCCAGCCATCGAGCGCTTCATCACTTTCTCTTTTGCTGGCATGCACTGATAAGTACAGACAGCGATCACCTGTGTCGATGAAGCGACTGATGTCAGCACTAGATGCAGTGGCAGGCAAGGATTACAGGAATAATGGGGATAATCGTGAGCGAATCACTCGAGCGGCCAGTAGACAGCGATCACTCGTCACTCGGTTATTTCACCAGTCGGTTATATAAGTGACGACTGAGTGGCACCACTTGTCTATTGTAACGTGGAGTGGGTGGTCGTGCACCGTATGTGACCAACGCCAAGTAGACTAATTGCCAGCATGCGATTTGCTCGGTCCTCTGGCCCACTGCGCCTGTAAGTGGCACTCTCTGCACGACACCAGCGAACAGAGTAGGACTACTATTCGGGCTGCACTGACTAGTTGCCCGCTTGCAGGACCATCCAAGACCCAGCCAGCCAACGTCTCACATGGAACAAAGAACCTGCTAGCGTGTTGGTGATTAAAAAGATTCATGACTCGCTCATCATCAAGCCATTTCTCGATTTAGTTCAATGGCTCATCTGGGTAAGTGCAAACCTGATTTCTTTGATCTAAAAGTTTTAAAACGCTTACTTTTGTTTCTAAAGCAAAAAGAGATGACAGTCTTCGTGGAGGCTAGCGTGCTTGAAGATGTTCATTTAAAGAATAACCCATTGTTCACCCCAATTAAGGACAAAGTAAAGACATTTCGAGATGGCAAAGACGATCTCACCGACAAGGTGGATTTTATTGTCTGCCTTGGTGGTGATGGCACTCTGCTTTACGCTTCCTCTCTATTTCAGGTAAACTCGCGTTGGTACTAGCAATCCCAAACGTTTGATATTTGTTTCTCTTACAGGAGAGTGTACCACCCGTGATGGCATTCCACATGGGTTCACTTGGCTTTCTGACTCCCTTTGAGTTTGACAACTTTGAGCAACAAATTACCAACGTGCTCAAAGGTAGTGGAGGGCATTTGAAGTTGAGATTAGCTCTTATTCTTACTTGTTGACAGGAAATGCTGCACTCACTCTGCGGAGTCGTCTTCGATGCATTGTGATGCACACCAACGACAGTCTGCTGGGCACCGGAGACAAGCCTAGCAAGCCCAACTGTCACCTGGTGCTCAACGAGATGGTGGTAGATCGCGGTCCATCGCCTTATCTGTCCAATGTAGATCTCTACATCGATGGCAAACACATCACCACGGTGCAGGGCGACGGATTGATCGTGTCCACTCCAACAGGCAGTACCGCTTATGCTGTGGCGGCTGGAGCCTCAATGATTCACCCTAGCGTGCCTGCCATCATGGTCACACCTATTTGCCCACACTCGCTTTCATTTCGTCCCATAGTGGTACCCGCTGGAGTCGAGCTCAAGATCTGTGTTTCACCCGATTCTCGTAACTCGGCTTGGGTTTCTTTTGATGGACGAAATCGGCAAGAAATTGAAGTGGGGGACAGGTAAATACATTTTGTCTTGCCCACTCAATCTATTCACGCATTTGATGTAGTGTGCGCGTTACCACCTCAATCTACCCAGTGCCCTCGATCTGTGCCGAGGACCAAATTAGTGACTGGTTTGACTCGCTAGCCGAGTGTCTTCACTGGAACGTGCGGCAGAAGCAAAAGCAATTCGACGAGTTCTCCGATCTGATTCACAGTTCCAGCAGTGACTCACTGGATAAATAAACTTACCATCTCAACTTTTGACTAACCATTTAATTTGAGAAATTAATTCTAAAATATTGTTTACGTCTTGTTCTCACTGACCGATGTTCTTTCTCTATTGTTTTCTATACACTTATATTTATCATACACATCATCATACTTGCACTCAATAATATATTGATTTGTTGTCGATTATTCCCAAGCAACAGCATACATCATCTCACTGTAACAGGTAATAAACTATTTGAAATCCGTTAAAATCCGGATGTGTCAGATTTAGCGTGGTGATCCTTTTTCATGTTGATCGATAACGCACATGATGGACGTGTACCGGCATTGAAATGTGTAAAACGAGATCACCGCAACCAGTGTGATCCGGTTTGGTACAGTGCCAACACTCCTTGAATGCACTTGAATGCGTCGGCACAAGATGGCGACCGTGAAGCTGTGTTTGTGTGGAGGCGTCTCGAAGTGAATGACGATCCTGCTATACACCTCGCCACCATTCTGCTCGCGGTGGTGCGTTGCACAAGTGAGTAGCCCAACACTGAGTGATGCAGTCCCGTGAATTGGTCTAATGTGATCTGACCTGGATCACTTATGATTCCAATTTAAGGTACTCTCCCATTAATACTTCTCTACAGTCATCTAGGAACAGACTAATTCAAATTTTCCGTTTCCATGTAATTATTGAAAAGAATTGTGCGCTGCTTAAAGTAGACTGCCGCACTAGTGTCGGGCTACTCAGTGTAAAGCGATGGCAGGCGCCAACTGGCAAAGGGACTCGATCACGCGCCTCCCAAGCTGCGTTGTTGGCTCGCAGACTGTCTGTCTCTACATTTGCCTTCGTGTTCTGCTTTTGATTTTTTTGTCAGTTCCTCAGCCCCGAACAGTGCCGACAATCGGTCTCGACAGGAGTCCGTACTACTCCGCAGACTCTGGTGGCGCGCAAAAGCACGCTCATCATCTGGTTGGTTGCACGTTGTGCTGGCCTGCTCAAGCCGCCACACACCACACCACACTCTACACGCCGACACGCAACCAGAGCGACTTGCCGCGAGCCCACCACCATCAATCGTGCCCTACCAACACAGCCTGCATGCCCGAAACCCGACCATCTTTGCCATCGATCACATCACCCCTCACATTGTCGAGGTTTATCCGTCCACACTACACTTGCCCAATTCCAGGCACTTTTGTGACATCGGAACATCTTTACTCAACCGTCCAGATTTGAAGACTTACAAATCTGACCTTTAAAACGGCCCGGCTACATGACCGAAATATGACTTGAAAAGCATAAAATAGTGGTGGTGGCATTTGAATTAGCCTGTTTTGGTTGGTGACATCGTTTTGTCTGCTCTCAAGCTACGACTTGTTTTTTTACCAGTCCACTGCCCATATTGCGATTTTAAAGGTATTACTTCAATTAGACCCTCTACAAATACTAGAAATTTTTCGTGAGATTGCACACCATGACAGACATTAGACTGGCAAGCTTGATCGATCGCAGGAAATCAATGTCGCAACAAACAGTGAAGTGCAGTCAAAACAGATGTGCCCATAGATAATCTCGTTGCCTATGTCACTGTAGCAGTATCATGGGTATGCATTCATAATAGCGAAACGATTTCTCATAATAACAATTCCTCACAGAGTCTTGTCTGGAGAGGCACACTTGTAATTTGGCACTAACTGTGTGATTTCTTTCATTGAAGCTGATTGGCTAAGACCCTCTTGATTATCGGTCCTCGCGAAGGTAAGTCAGTGTGTAGTGTGTTGAATAACGTTAACTCTGCTTTCACTAAATGTGTAGTAGATTGGCAGTAATCGCGAGGGACAGTGAAGTGATTAATGTCCGGCTGACTCATTGGCTCGCTCGTCGTGTGCGCCGCACTTCTCCAGTGACCATCGTCTGGCCGACTCGGACACACCACTCCCGGTGCTCTACTCTTTGATCCTCTCTGCTGGGCTGACACAAACTGATGAGTGTTATCGAGGCAGATGACTACCAAAACGAACGAGAGCTTCTTCAACCAAAATTTTATAATACCTTCAATTATAGCTCACGATCTCACCAGAAGAAGAAAGGTATGTGTTGTGTTGCCCAAGTGTGTTTGTGTCTGTCGGTGTTTTTTTTCTGTTTATCTTTTGTGCTTGGCATTATATCTCTGTTTGGTTTTCAAATGTTATTTCAGTCACCATTGCCGGTTAAACTGGCTTTAGGAGATAATTCTAGCCCAATCTTAGATAATAATGATTACAAAGCTAACCTGACACCAATTCTTGTCGTTTTTTGGTGACGTTTATGGTCGTTGGCACGACCAGCTGGCATTATATGGCCACGACACTGGTGACGGGCGAGATACTCGGTCAGGGCCCTGTGTGCTGTGCGTGGTCGATGGCGCGAGATTAGCACACTGGGCGCTAACCTTAGTGTTGAAGAGAGTGAGAGAAAGTGAGTGAGTGAGTGAGAGTGGTTAGTCATTGGAACCACCATTGCTGCTGGCATGAAGCCGGGCAGCAGTGATCTCGCGTTTCCTTTCGGTTTCCACGAGCCACCGCAACCAGCATTGAACCAGGCTGAACAAATAGACACATGACAAGATTGGCAAGCACGGGATTGTTTTTCTCTCATTACCTTTCTTGCACGCGCAATTTGATTGGCCACTCGAGGCTCCCCCTACACTCTGTGTTTTATTGAATCGGTTTTTGAAGTTATATTTGCACCTCACCATTGGCTCATTTTTATGAGTATTTGCGCGTCAACTTGTCGGCTAAGTGGACAAGAAGAATTTTTATTTTATCTGATATCTGATTAACCATTCTGTTGAATTGTAGATAATTATAATTATGCTTGTTGGCATGTTGCCATAGTCTTGATTATCGCATTTTTTGTTTGATCTGTGTGTGTTATATAACGCACGGCACTATCATCCACTGAGATAATATAGTACATGTGGTTTTAAACCATTCCCGCGATTATTTCTATCTTCCCAAACCAATCGTCTCTTAAAGTGTAATTTATTTTTTATCTGTTATTTTACGCGGCCTTTAAAGTTCTCGAAGCTTCATTGATATTTTGGAGAGATTTAATCAAATTATCTTTACTTGACAATTACCTTCTTTTGGAATGCGAGTTAACTGACTATTTGATTGATTATTTGCCATATTGATGGTTCATTCTTAAAGTGTCACCTTTGATGATTAACACGTTTTAAATGAGTGCTTATATATGTGCGCGAGCGAATCATACACTAAACTTGGCGCAACCGTTGTGATTCTTATCAACATCCAATGCTCATCAACGCTAAGAAGATGAAGTCGGAATCGACAACTAACGGTTTGTCTCCTCCAGATGGTTTTCACTCGAAGAAAGTAAATCCTCCGCCCACCCGGTCGGGAGTGGACTACATCAACGCCGAAGATGAAGATCAAATGGTAACTTGATCTCACTCATGCTTCCTCATTTAATTGGAGTTGATTTTGTGTGACATAAAGGAAATTTATGGTTACTCACCAAACATTGTCAAGACTTTACTAACATGGACCGCAATCATCTTGACTGGTGGCCTTCTCCGACTGCTTTTTCACTGGAAACCCCATTGGATGCTTTCATGGACACACAATCGATGTTCGCTCGAAAGTGCGAAGAAGGTTTTGTTGATTGTAAGTGACTTGACATTTAATTTGCTAGAAGTTTACATGTTACAGTAAAGGTGGAATCAGTGGTAACAGTGCGGTTTTACTACAGTAATATCCTAACAGAACACAAGTGCAATTGCCTCGAACTTCACACAGGTGGGCAACGAAAGACATGCGCACAACTTACCACTCACCCTACAGGTGACTCTAGAAGTTTTGATTTAATTTAAATTTGTAAAACGGCACTCTTGGCGGAGTGACCCTACTTTCACTGTAACATATTTAAGAATGGGTCTCGCTACAATTAAATATATATTTATAATTTCAGGATCATTTTATGCAAAAGTTTACGGAAACTGTTATCTGTATTTCGAATGATCGCTTGTCGTACAAGCATGACTCTGATTCTGAGGGTTGCATCACGGTGCCTAAGACCAGTGGAGAATTTGAGAATGTTGATTCAGTGACATACTTTGAGAACAAGAAGGTACGCTATGTGTGGGATAAGGACCAGCGGGAGTTTGTCAAGATCCGTGGCTTAGATAAAGACATCAAGTGCACTTATTTCTATTACCAAAAGGGGCTCTGTGTCGAAGAGCAGAAGAAGAGGTTAGTTCAAGTTTTCTATGCTAAATTAGTCACTAACACGACATTATTTTAGGCAAATTATCTACGGCCTTAACGAGATCGTGGTTACTGTGCAAACAGTGCTTCAAATTCTCTTTCAGGAAGTGCTTGAGCCTTTCTACATTTTCCAAGTATTCAGCTTGATCATTTGGACACTGGACTCATATTACTATTATGCCTCGTGCATTGTGATCATGTCGGCTTTGTCACTCACTTCGAGTGTCATTCAAACTCGTAAGAATCAAAAGCAACTGCGTGATACTGTTCAAGGAATTGACACGGTCAACGTGTGTCGGGGGGATAACCTTTACGAGAAGATTGAGTCTACACAGTTGGTGCCGGGCGATGTGATCGAAGTGCCTTCCTTCGGCTGCATAATGCAGTGTGATGCTGTGCTCATCTCGGGTAATGTCATTGTCAACGAATCAATGCTTACCGGTTAGTTTAAATTGTACAAAATTGAAATTGTCGATTTAACTTGAATCATGTGATTGCAGGAGAAAGTGTTCCTGTGACGAAAACGCCGCTGCCTAATACGTCACTGCACATGGTGTACAATGCGAAGGAGCATTCGAAGCACACTCTTTTCTGCGGGACCAAAGTGATTCAAACTCGCTACTATAACAACGTTAAGGTCCGAGCTGTTATCATTCGAACTGGCTACCAAACTGCCAAAGGCGAGCTAGTTCGCTCTATCATGTTCCCAAAACCGGTGGACTTTAAACTTAACCGCCACATTCACAAGTTTATTGGCTTTCTTTCCATTCTCTCCTTTATTGGTTTTATCTACACGGTTGTGCTCAAGACGCAACGTGGTGTGCCTTGGCAAGGCATCATCATCAAAGCCTTGGACTTGATAACCATTGTGATTCCACCAGCTCTACCAGCTGCTATGACCATTGGTGTCGTTTTTGCTCAGTCTCGTCTTCGGGAAGCTTCTATCTTTTGTATTTCACCACGCTCGATTAACATCAGTGGCTGTATCAATTGTGTTTGTTTCGATAAAACTGGCACCTTGACTGAAGATGATTTGAACTTTGCCGAAGTGGTTCCAGTGAACAAGAAGGTGAACAAGTTTGGGAAGTCAATTCTTGATCCTGAAAAAGAGCTATCTATGAGTCCTTTGTTGATCAATTTGTCTGCTTGTCACTCGTTAACATTGATTGAAGGCAAACTGATAGGAGATCCACTTGATCAGAAAATGTTTGGCGCAACTGGGTGGGTTTTAGAAGAACCTGAGGTGAATGACACCACCAAGTACGACCTGTTAGCTCCATCGGTGGTGCGACCCAAAACAGACTACCAAGACAAAGAAGTAGGAATTCTCCGCCAGTTTCCATTTTCTTCTAGTCTACAACGAATGAGCGTGGTGGCTCGACAGATCAATGGCACTCACTTTGAGTTGTACGCCAAGGGAGCGCCTGAGATGATTCTCTCTTTATGCGATCCTGCAACCATTCCAATCGACTTCTCCACTCGACTCCAGGAGTACACTGAGAAAGGCTATCGTGTCTTAGGTTTAGCCTATCGACCATTGACCTCGATGAACTATCACAAAATTCAACGCGCGGCACGTGAAGATCTTGAAAAAAATCTCAACTTTCTCGGTCTATTGGTTATGGGAAATATGCTTAAACCGGAAACGACCGAAGTGATTGAGACGCTACTCATGGCCAACATTCGCACTATCATGGTGACCGGAGACAACATGCTCACTGCGCTCAGCGTGGCACGAGAGTGCTCAATGATTCAGCCTTGGCATAAAGTGATTCTGCTCGAAGTCAACTCTGAAGAGATAGTGGAGGACAAGCCGCAACTCTACTGGAAGTTCGCTAACTCAGTTCAGCCCATCTCTGAAGTTAACCTCAAGCTAGCCCTTCCAGATGAGCGTGATAAGATTCACGTGGCAGTCACGGGAAAAACTTTCCTGGTATTGCGCGAACATTACCCGGAAGTGTTGAAAAGAGTGGTCACTCGAGGCACCGTCTTCTCGCGCATGGCACCGGAACAGAAACAACAATTGATTGAGATGTTACAAGAACTCGGGTACTACGTAGGCATGTGTGGCGATGGTGCCAACGACTGTGGAGCACTGAAAGCAGGTAAATAGTCTAAGATCGTCTTGTGCTTGCTTCATTACATTTTTTCTCTAGCTCATGCCGGTGTATCACTTTCGGAGACAGAAGCTTCGGTAGCATCACCATTCACTTCCAAAAGGCCCAACATCTCGTGTATTCCAATCTTAATTCGGGAAGGTCGCGCTTCTATTGTAACCTCATTTGGAATTCTCAAGTATATGGCATGCTACAGTCTGACTCAATTTATTTCTGTGATAATTCTTTATACTGTAAGCTATTTGGTGGTATATTTTTTCCTATTTTGTTAATAACCTTTTGTTTAGTACTATTCAAATTTGACCGATAAGGAATTTCTCTATATTGACCTCTTCCTGATTACTTTGTTTGTTACATTGTGTAAGTGGTTTGTTAAATATTAATTAGTGCCAATGACTTCTTGTTGACTGATGAGATGTGTTATCTAGTTGGACGCAATAAAGCCTTCAATCACCTAACCCGCGATCCGCCTCCTTCCTCGCTGATCGGCCTCACTCCTCTGTCTTCCATAGTTCTTCAGATAGTCTTGGTGGCCGTGATGCAGTCGTTGGCGATTGCATTGGTACGAATGCAGCCGTGGTACCAGCCACACGTGACACATGACGATTCGAAACTAGCTAGTCACGACAACTATGCCTTATTTGCATCCTCGGTTTTCCACTACATCACTCTAGCGGTGGTCTTCTCCAAGGGCAGACCTTATCGGCAGCCACTCTACACCAACCGTGCGTACCCTTAGGTTTCTATTAATTATCTGCTATATCTAACTTGACTATTGTGGCACAGATCTTTTCCTTCTCACTCTAGTGGTGATGACTGGTTTCACGGCATTCCTCGTGATCAAGCCTCCTCATTTTATGGCCGATTTCTTCGAGCTTTACTTGTTCCACGTTCCTATCTGGTTTCGAGTAATGATGGTTGGACTAGCTGCTGCACACTTTGTTCTCGCTAATCTGATTGAGGTAAGCTTTGCGTTTGAACAGTTTCATCATGTTTGACTATTAATTAATGACCCAACAAATTAAAATACTTTAACGAAAACTCGGACAAGTAAAAAAATCAATAGGATAGTTTGCAATATAAATTTTGTAGCCAATAAAATCACAATAATGTTCAGCCTAGTCTCTGTAAACTCTGCACCAAGATTAACCCCTACCCTTCCTCTCTTTTGCAGTCCTTCTTGGTGGACTTTATTCTCTTCAAGAAGTGTCGTCAGTGGTTAGAGTGTTTGAACCGAACCGACCTACCCTACAAGAGGCTGGAGAAGGAGACCCGACACAATACGCTGTGGTTGCCGAATGCACCTCGGAACGAGTTGGAAGACTCGGCAAGTTCAAGTTCGAGCACCTCAATAGCTACCTCGATCGGAACGTCAGTGGCCACCACCAGCAAGGAGGAAGCCAGTGAGCAGTCTTCACGCTCCAACTCGATTCTACTTAACGGACTACACAACAACGACCATCGCAAGTACCTAGACGTTTAGGTGGACCTTGCACACTAACTCGACCTATGCTTTTATTTTATCATTATTATTGCTTCTTTTTCTATATTTTATTTTATTCTATTCTTTATATTCTACCCCTCTTTTTGTTGTTAACTTTTCTTCGTCTTTACACTTTTTGTTTTGGAACCACTTATTTACTATTTCTTTTTTATTTAAAATTTAAAAATGACTTCCAAAGCCATCTTTGTTTTATACTAATTTTCCAAAAGTTATTTAATCTTTTTTATAAAATAAAAATTTTTAATACCTTCTCAAACAAATTGTTTACTTTTTAACTGTAATAACTTGAATCTTATTTTAAAATAAATTAAAACATATTTAATAATTAAAATGGTTCAACCGAAATAGTTGTTTTGTATTAATATAAAAGCATTTGTTTCCCATAAATTACTATATAAATAAATGGAAGCATTTATGTAGAAGCAGAAGAAGTGACAGCCAACTTTTTGAGATGTTCCATGAAGACCTGGAGGGAGACATCGTCAGTAAGGACGGGTGCCGAGCCTTGGTCCCCATAGTAGCCACCCATAGTTGAGTTATGGGTCATCGAGGGATTCACCTTGGAAAGCAAGAATCGTGCCTGCGAGGAGCCCTGATCGCACACAATGTAACGTGGCAGGGGAAATCGATTGAGCATCAACTCGTTAGCATCGTTCACCGGTGCCTCAAGCAACTGCCCAAACGACTCGTAACCTTGCTGTTTGTGATAGTTTGCCTTTTTCCACGCAGCTATCGTCTCACCGTGGAAAATGACAATGTGAAAGAAAGTGTCCATCAAGAGGATGCGCTCCGGGTGGATGGAAGAGGTGTCGAGGAGTACGGGATGAGTTGCTTCATTGAACGAGTATGAGAGCAAAGTGGGCTGAATCATTACCAACGAGTTGTAGGTGTCTTCGCGGAACAACGAATGTCGGTAGAAAGAAGTCTCATCCGGCGAGTTGTTAAACACTTGAATAAACTGCGAACGGCGAAGATGGAATATGAACTGCGGAAACATGGAATAAAGAGGCGAGAGTTGGAAACTCTCAGGCGAATCTTTACGGAATTCCCCAAAGCGCTGACATAATCGAATTAAGTTGCGATCGAGCCATCTCAATACGTCCGGACCATTCGACTCAGTCTGAGCTCGGTGACAAGCAAGTCGGGCGACGAGCACGCAAGCACTCTCTTGGTCAAAAGCAAAGTCATTATTGGTAAAGTTGCGTCCAACGGTAGTGACGCGCACGTGGCGATAGCCATCCATTCCTTGATACTGGGTGACGAACTGAATGTAGCCACGCTGTTGTTGGTTTAACACTTGAGTTTGCACAATGTCGAAGTAGAACGAGGTGGTCAAACCCCCGGTCAACGAACAGAATTTCCACTGTGCAGTGTTACCGATGCCAATTTCAGTATCGCTCACGTTCTGATTGCGAACATTCATCGAGACGCATGAACCAATGCAACCCGAAACTTTGAGCTCACGCGATGTTTTGATCTCGACTACAGCATTGAAAGCCATCTTCAGGCGTCCTTCACCGTCTTTGGCAAACATGCGTTGAAAGGAGGTCTTGAAGAGACTTGAGTCAAACGAATCTCCCATGATCATCAAGCCACCAGTAGAGTTGACACAGTATTTCATTTCGTGAAGACCTGTTTGATCGAGAGCACAAGCAAAGATGTCGATTGTGTGGCCATTGACGGCACTACGTTGTGCCAAGGCCTGGTAGTGCTTCATAGCTTTCTTCATATACTTAGCATTGTCCTTCTCTATGTCGTGATGTGAACGCATTGTGTTCTTCAGTTCATCATCGATTATCATGCCAGGACCAGTAGTGCAAGGACCACCAATAAAAAGCATCACTCGCGCACCACAGTTGGGATAGGTGATCTCTAGCAAACTGACCGCAATGGACAAAGCACTGCCAGTAGCTCTTAAAGAGCGCTTCGCCTGAGGCGTGGGCCATGAGTCCCGACCTAACTGGTTGATAATGTCGTTGAGTACAAAATCCGCCTGTGAGATGGGCTGCAAAAACTTATGTGCACTGTTGGTTTTGTTCACATTCATAGCTGCATTGGGATGTTGTGGCGTTTGCTGCACTTGCTGTACCGCATTGCGAATGCCCAGCCATTCTTGCAATTGCTTAGCGGTGTAGTCTTTGCTTCCCTTGAAGACGAACGAGCGCAAACTAGAGTTGATCTCCCACAAACTTATAATGCGACCAAAAGTGATCAAACCAACCAGAGCGTTCTCCGGTAGCAATTTAAGCGAGTTGAGGATGGACGTCTTGAGCGAGTTCAACTCCTCTTCCTCCACACAAGTGTCGATCACGTAGAGGAAGATGGGTGGAGTGGTGACTGGAGCACGTAAGATGGTGTAGTCCAGAGTAGTGTATTGCAACTCAGCTGGGCGACATGTCTCGCTGATCTGCGCGTATTGCGCTGGAAAAGCATTGCGATTCAGACAAAACGGACACACCCACATGCGACCGCGGTAATCCACCTAGAGTTTGGTTTGTTAGCATTACTTCAAACAGCACAACCGACATGAATTACCTGGCAGTATGGGTTAAGAATAGACCGACAATTCTGCCGTGCACAAACCACTGGCTCATATTGAATTGGAGGCAAAGGACGTGTCTGTGACTCTCTGAGCGGAGTGAAAAGACATCCGAGAGGCAAAACAACCTTTGCCGCTTCCACCCGAGTTTGCGGCCAAACATTCCAATTGAAACGAACTCCGTCCACGTCTTCCGTGCTCTCGATGAACTCTTGAAGTGTGTTGGCAGCCATCGAACGGTTTTATGAAAAGTGTTCTCTCAATCAACAAAATCACTGAATGGCACCTAGCCACCGAATGGTTGTAACAAATTGAAGAAAAAACCACAAGGAGACGGAATCAAGCGAAGAGTCACTTGTCACCGGTCAAATAGCAGTGAATGCTCAACACTACAGCTCAACCAGCTGCAGCTACAACACGTCACCTCACCCAAGTTAACTCGCCTCACTGCCATCTCGTGGGACTTGCACCTACTATATATATATTTCTCACAAAACGAGTTTACCTATGTGACTCATCCAAAAAGAAAAGACAAACGAAATCATATTTAAAATCATTTTTAAATTAAAACTAATTGTATATAATCACACATAAAAATAAAAACAACAAAAATTAAAATTGAAAAAACTAGAATGTCAATAGCTACAACAGAATAGAATCATCAAGTCCTATTGGCAATATAGCCTATAGGCTATTGCACATGAGTTTTTGAGATCGCATTCGATCAAGTTTCCTGAAACACTGACTTGGCAAATAATAACATAATTATCTTAACCTTAAAAATCTAATTTGGGTTATTTTTTATCTTTCTTGTGATGTCTATGGCGTTTATGCTTCTTTTTGTGCTTCCTCTTGCGCTTTCGGCTATGCTTGCTTTCGCTCTCGGATTCCGAGTCGGAAGACGAAGATGACGAGGAAGAAGACGAACTCAAGTCATGCTGTTTGAGCTTTTTCTTCTTTCGTTTCTTGTGCTTTTTCTTCTTATTCTTCTTTTTCTTCTCTTTGTCCTTGTCCAACAAAGCTTTAAGAATTTCAAGCTTTTCAATCTTGGCCCGAGTCTCACTGTCTTTCACGTAATTATACATCGGGTCTTCGTGGGCATGACGGAACGCCTCCGATTCCTTGTTGCCGCTCAAGAAGAGTGGGCACTCTTTGTCACCAGTCCGATGGCCGTAGATCTTACATCGCCAGCACTTCATCACTTTGACCTCTTTACCTAGAGGCATCCACAATCCCTTTGTGGGTGCTTTGGCAAGAAAATCCCGAGCAGCGCTGTTTTCCGGCCTATCAGGAATGACATCTTCAGGCTTCTCCTCAACCTCATCCTTGACCAATCCCGGTGGTAGCTTTTCGTAACTGCAAAAACCTTAAATGTGAGTATCAACCTCAAATAGGCCAGGTGATTGCCCATACAAAGAATCATAGTGTTTCAGTGCATCGAGCAGCTCGCCATCGACCTTTGACTTGTTCGACATATCGGCCCCACATCACTTTCACCATCAGTCGGCACAGCAAAGTGACTCGGGTAGAGAATTCTCTGAGGGAACGTAAACAAAAAAGTGGTCTGCGCGCAGCTCACCCAGATGGCTCTGACAGTGCCTAGTTGTTATTGTTGCAAACAATAATGTAGTTTCAAAAACCGCTTGAAATTGAGTCATCGGGAGTGGACCGGAATCGAATCATCCTAGCCGGACTCAATATTCTTGCCTGAAAGATCGTCGCGACACGATTTGATATTGTCACCCATTGTTGTGTCGACCCACGCCGCTGACGCAGAACCAGTTTTGATGACTAGTTTACTCGATGCAAAGGTATGATGACACTTGCGCTGCACATACACACACAACGTGAGGGCGTTGTACTTACTTAATTCTTGTTGCATTTCTCCGCTGTCCAGTTCCAGTCAATAGAATTGACTCAGATGAACCAAGAGGCCACTCCAGATTCCAACCAAAATGGTTGTGAAGAGACTAGTGGAAAGTCAAGTAGAAGGAGAAAAGGACGTCAGGCTTACTTGGATGATCAGCAGTTCAACGACTCGGTGTTGATTGCTGGCCAGAGCCCTCAGCGATTGGTGGACAACGAGCATGTTGAGCCACGACTCGACCCAACCAACCTCTCTGCCTCAGTTCACCGGCATCAACACTTAGAAGACGACGAACCCGAGGACGACATGGACACACTCGATGAACAAGAAGATGAGCTCAAGTACGGGGCCAAACATGTGATCAAATTGTTCATACCGGTCTCGCTATGCATGTTGGTGGTGGTGGCCACAATGAACACTATCTCTTTCTACAAGACCACTAATGTCTACATGGTTTACACTCCGTTCACCGATCAGAATGTGGAAACACCCACCAAAATCTGGCAATCTTTCGCCAACGCCTTCATTCTACTTGGCTTTATTATAGTCATGACCATTTTCTTGATTCTACTTTACAAATTTCGATGCTACAAAGTTATCCATGGCTGGCTCATTGTTTCATCACTGATGCTTTTGTTTCTATTCATGTTCATGTACTTTGCCGAAGTTTTGCGAGCGTACAACATCCCAGCCGATATTTTCTCGATACTCTTGTTTATGTGGAATTTTGGTGTTGTCGGAATGATATGTATCCACTGGAAAGGTCCGTTATTTCTCCAGCAGGGCTACCTGATTATGATTTCAGCTCTGATGGCTCTCGTGTTTATCAAGTTTCTTCCCGACTGGACTGCGTGGGTGGTCCTCGGGGTCATCTCCGTCTGGGATCTTGTGGCAGTGCTTTGTCCCAAAGGTCCTTTGCGAATTTTGGTGGAAACAGCACAAGAGCGCAACGAGTCCATCTTTCCCGCTTTGATCTATTCATCTGCGATGGCCTACCCTGTTGGCATGGCCTCTCCAGATGGTCACAACCAAGAGTTGACTTCGCAGCAACAACAACAACAAGATGCAACCCAAGAGAATGTCAGCGAAACGGCTCAGCTCGACCAGTCTTTGGGTCAAGGCAACAGTTCCACTGAACAGATGGTGCGACGCCAAGCGAGTTTAATGTCGGACGACGAAGAGGAACGAGGAGTAAAGTTGGGTCTCGGGGACTTTATTTTCTACTCGGTGCTGGTGGGCAAGGCCTCGTCCTATGGCGACTGGAACACCACTCTAGCTTGCTTTGTCGCCATTCTCATTGGCCTATGTCTCACCCTCTTGCTACTCGCTATCTTTCGCAAGGCTCTTCCAGCACTTCCTATCTCGATCACTTTTGGTCTCATTTTTTATTTCTCAACTTCAACCCTGGTCCAGCCATTCTCCGATCGCCTTCACCAGTCTTTGATTTATGTCTGATTGATATTAACTAACCATTCTGCTTATTTATTTTTTTCTTACATTCACTGAATCACTGTTACAAGAAAATATATAACAAAACAAAAAATAAATCATTTTATATGCGTTTAACAAGTGGAGAGTTGTTGGATTACGATGGTGCTTGCTTGGTGCTATCTTGCTTAACCTTGTAATTTTTAATGGCCGCTTTGATTGCATCTTCGGCCAGCATCGAGCAGTGCAACTTGACTGGTGGAAGAGAGAGCTCTTTGGCGATGTAGGTGTTTTTGACCTTAAGCGCTTCCTCAATCGTCTTGCCCTTGATGAGTTCGGTGGCAAATGAACTCGAGGCAATGGCTGAGCCACAACCAAAGGTCTTGAAACGAGCATCGATTATCTTCCCATTTTCATCTACCTTCACCTGAAGTTTCATCACATCTCCACAAGCTGGAGCACCCACTAGACCGGTACCCACACTCTGGTCATTCTTGTCCAATGAACCCACGTTACGAGGATTCTCGTAGTGATCTATCACCTTCTCATGGTAGTGCCTGCCCTGCACTGCCAATCTGATACAGCTCACTGATTGGCTTCGCGACAGAATCTGTCTGAGCATGATTTAATTCTTCACAGTTTTACAAATTCACAAAAAAATCAAACAAAGCAATTGAGTAGTGCCACATGAACAGCCAACTATATAAAAGGATTCAAGACGGATTGTTAGAAATGATGCAATTGAAGGCACACCGGGTATTGTTTACCTTTTGGTGGTGGTGTCGCGCACCAATCTGCCAGTGGTGGAAGTAGCGCTCGAGCGTGAGGTCGAAGCGCGCCACAAACCGATAGAGAGAGAGAGAGAGAGAGAGAGAGAGAGAGAGAGAGAGAGAGAGAGAGAGAGAGAGAGAGAGCACTATATATAGAGAACCTTGAGAAAGCACTCAAGTTGCCGATGTCACTATAGAGCCTAGTGGCTTCTGGGACCGGACCCTGGACACGATGGCGTTGCTAGACAAAGAGGATGGCTTGGCTGTCTAATGACCAAACCAGGAGGAGAGTGGGAAAGAGGACACATGCGAGGTAGGCAGCATCGGTGAGAACTGGAGGAGATCTAGACGAGCGGCTGTTGCGCCACTGTGGGTTGAAATGGAGCCACCACCAGCATAGCTATTCTTAAGGGTCGTAATTTGTTCTAAAAGGATGCGGTCTATTTGTTATGTCTTACCACACACACTTTAAACAAGTCACACCTCTTTTCTACTTGTTACAAACCTTAACTAGCGCACCTTCTACCCTGTGCTTTGCTTTTTCACCAACCTCTCCTCGACAAGGCACCGCGCGTCCCTCACTTTTCTGGATCCCTTATATTCTCTTTTCTTCTCCTCTCTCTCTCTCTCTCTCTCTCTTTCTAATCTCTCTTCCCTAGACATCTCACCCTGAATTGGTGATCATCACAATTGTTGACAATTTGCCCATCTCTCCTTGATTCCCAACTCTTGCTTGTTGACAAGATGAGTTCTGCCAACACCACAAACAATGCTCCTGTCACCACCAACAACAAAACAAAAGCCGCATTATTTTCGGGTAAACTGCTCCAGATGATGAACGACGATGAGATTATGAAACGTCGACTGTTGATCGATGGCGATGGCATCGGTGATGATCGCAAAATTAGCAATCTGATCAAGCAATTTATTCTCTGGTGCTACAGTGACAACGAGTCGGATCTGGACAGCACTTTGTCCGCCGAGCGTCTTCTTAATGCAATCGACCAATCGGAGCTGGCGATGGCCAAATCGGTGCAGACTATCAAGATGATCACCAATGAGCTTAACAACTATGAAAACATATACAAAAATATTGAAAAATCTATCTCGAACGCCAAGGAAAAGTTGCACACATGCAAGCTTGAACTAGCTGATGCCAAACGGATTCGTCGTTACAAGCTGGATTATGACTCAGTGGCAAGCATTATCGAGAACCACCCGAGCACACAGGAGACGCAAGAAAAGTTGAATGTTCTCGAGAGCGAGATTCAAAGTTTGCAAAAGATCAACACTCAGATTGAGTCGAAGCTGGAGCAGAGAAGACGTCAGTTCCAGCTGCTCCTGTCCACCTCGCACCAACTGCAGAGTGTTCTGGACGATGATGAAGAACAGGACGAGTTGGAAGCTACCAGTGGTACCTCACCAAGCCAACCTGTGGCAAGCATAGTCGACCCTCTACCTTCCACAGACCCACCTATACCGATGGAGACCAACTGAACCCAACCACGTGTACATTTTGCGCACCACACTCCATCTTTTGTTCTACAATTTCTTGAATTTTTTTTCTAATTGTTAATGCAATTTTCTTTGTTTGACTTCAACTAATTTAATTTTTTTTCATTTTTATTATGTTTTTTTCAATAAGTTGACCAGCTGGTTAAAAATTTCTGAAAATAAGCGACTAACTATACTCACCTGGTATTCTCTTCCAGTGTTCTAGACCTTTTGTTCAGTATTGAATTATGTTGAATTGGTTTCTGATTTGTAAACTGAATTATGAAACTCTATTGTAAAAAAATAATAAACCGAGTGGAGATAAGTTTTACACAAGTAGCTCATCTAGACGAGACGAGATGGCGTGATGTGCTTCACAACTTAATTGCGTTACAGCTGATTTGTGTGTGTGCAAAGTGCACTTTCACCTTGCCGAGTTGTACCCACGTGACCGCAACTCGTTCTCAACTCTCTCTCTCTCTCTCTAGTCTCGTCACTTAGTCCGGAACACTTTCCCAAGGTTGGCATCGTTGTCACCCGAACCTGTTTCCCTTACTCCATCTCCAAGTACTTCTCGATCAGTCCGCAATCAATCCAAGTTACAAAGTAAACTTTACTCTTAAACTCGTACGAGAGCATCTTGTGCAAGTATATCAGGTTGTACCCCACTAGAAAGTAGTAGACGGTGAGGCGAGGACAACGGTAGCAGATCGTGTCAAACCTGTTGGAGTCTGTAAGGCGCGCGAGCGAGTGACTTATCAACCTTCCTTGAGGCAACACTGACTAGATGGTATCTGCACTACAAAAGTAAACAAAATCACTTCGCTGCCGAATTTATCGAGTTAGGACACGATAAGGCCTAACCGAGTGCGACTGTGGATTGCAAGATCGGTTGGTTGGTGGTGGCGCTGGCTCGATCGGTGTCATCCAATCGGTGGTCTTACCAGCCATTTGTGCCACCATCTGATCAGTTCAAATTGTTGCAATCGTTCGAGCAAACCAGGCCACCAGTGCCGACAAGTCAGCAATTCATTAAGCTGCTGCCTCTCAAGACCTTCATTCACTGACAGCAGTTGAAACTGTTGAGATCATGCTGAACCAAGTGGTCCGTCTCTCTTGTCTGGCCGTGACCAGATCACTCGGCAACGGCCTTATTGGTAGAAGAGCACCGTTGCTTCATACAACCACCCAGCTTAGAGCCGGACAGCGATTGTTGTCAGGTAAGACCAGTAGCACAAATGTGTCCCAAGTGATGATACCTTAACCCGTTGAATAGATGTGCTCTTTAGTCCAAAGCACGAGTGGATTTCACTGGATGCAAGTGACAAGACAATCGGTACGGTGGGCATTACCAACTACGCCCAGGAAGCGTTAGGTGATGTGGTCTACGTGCAGACACCCGATGTGGGCACTGAGTACAACCAGGATGGTAACCTCTCATCACTGATGATTGAGCCCATTGAAATAACTCTCTTTTTCTGCAGACGAGGTGGGAGCTGTAGAGAGTGTCAAGGCCGCCAACGAGATCTACACCCCTGTGTCAGGCACGGTCACAGAGGTGAATGGGGCTTTGGAAGAGAAACCCGGTAACTAGACATGCGGTGACTTGTCTCCCTTTCAAACACTAACAAACCTTGAATTTGTCCTACACATAGGTCTTATCAACACCTCGTGCTACGATGAAGGTTGGATTTTCAAAATCAAAATTAAAAACCAAGACGAGTTGGAGCGGCTGATGGATAAGAAGGCTTACGAGGCATTTCTCCAAACTGTCGAAGAGTAGCGGTAGTGGCAGAACGAGTATTATACAATTTTGTTATATAAATGATAATAAAAAGGTTTTAATTTAAATATTTACATGGCAAAGTGCATTAATGATAATTCGATCCTTGCGAGCTAGTGCGAATTCAAACAAGTTGAGAGACTAGTTGTCCTTAATTGGTATTACATAAATTATGCTCAGGGATTGTTTGCGTTTAAAATAGTAATTAGCATATATTCTTTATCTGTAAATTATAATCAAAAAATTAAATTGTAAAACTGCATGCCCCAAGAAACCACATACCAGGCACGACAATAAATTCATTTTTCTTTGTTTTCATTCGAAGAAACTGAAGTTCACCGTTAGCCTTCAATGCACGATTGGATGATTCGATAATTTGTGCAATGCTCAAGCCATAGTTCTGAATGGTCTCGACAACTTCGTTGATGGTACTTTTGATGATGATCCCTTCGCGGTCAACGATAAGCACGCCAACCACATCCTTGAATTGACCATCGATGTTTTTCAATAATTCGTCCACTTCAATCTTTAAATAATCAAAACAACGAGTTATACAAGTTATTGCATTTTATGAATAGTCATACCATTTTGTGAGTGTAATCAGAAGATAGAGAAGATCAAGATGAAGACTTAGAATCAATGCGTGAAACGTAGAGTGGCATCAGTGAGCAATTGCAAATTGGCAAATACGTAAAGGCAAACAAGGGGCGCCCTCCACAGAGAACGTGACCGCACAGTAGTCAAAGGTTTCAAACCGTTATGTCTGGGTGAATTGGACACGGATTGCAAGTGCCGTGGCTTACGCTTGTTCCTACCATCGAGAGCGTTGATACGTTTAATTAATGCAGAGACAAACTGTCATTGGATATTATTTAAAATTATTTATCCTAACAGGCGATTGAATAGATGGAGTGAAGCGTGTGACATCACGTAACTGTCCTCAATCACACACAAGTGAGCCACACCATCACGGCCAGGTGGATGGCGAGTGATGTAACGTGGATCGGTGAGCTTGACAAATGGCAATGGCCGAACGAGTGACATTCACTATAACTGGAACGATCACTTGGCAAGCGAAAGTTCTCGTTTGCTCGGCTTGCCAGCCAGCTGGCTGTGGATGGCAGTGGTTGGCCACACTGACGATAGTTATGTGAAGTGATGTGATGGTCGACAGTTACCGCGGTGTCATCTCAGTCTCGCACTTGCAAACTGGTTTGCCTAGTATCACACACAATGCGACCAGTAATCATTGGGACATTTGTCTCTGCACTCAGAGTCCAATCACACATGTTCCTATGTGCGAGTTTGCTTGCTAAATTTACCTTATCATTATTTGCTTTTTAATCATCACACTTAGACTATCAACGCATTTCCTGTTGCACAGTCACTATCTGACCATTGAATTGTATGACAGCAACAAAATGACCAGAATCAACTTTATCCTACGACGGTTTTCGCATCAGAAAGCCATTAGTAAATTGAAGCAATCACCCAATAAGTAACCAAACTTGATTCTTACTATTTCTTAAAATTCACTGATTTGTTATTTGTTTACAGTTTTTGGGGCAAAATCAATTTGGCGCCTCGCGACCCTATCATTTCAATTAATCAACTATACAATCAAGACCCAAATGAGCACAAAATCAACCTCTCGATTGGTACGTATCGAACAGAAGAGAACAAATCATTCATCTTCCCCTGCGTACGTCAAGCGGAGAAAATTGTATACGATGCTTCCGAATATTTCGATAAGGAATATTCACCAATGGAGGGTTATTTGCCTTTTAATCAAGAAGCATTCAAGTTGATCTTTGGAGACCAGCATTATGATAAATCTGTTTGTAACTAATGTGATTCCGCTGGTCAATTTTGGTATTAATACTCTTCCATCTTGGCAGAATATTACCGTTCAAACATTGGCGGGAACTGGAGCTCTTGACCTTGGTGCCGCTTTTCTGGGCAAATTCTTCCAAGGTCGCAAGCAAGTTTTTATTTCGCAGCCATCATGGATCAACCATTATTTAATTTTCAAAAACTATAGTTTTGACGTGAAAGCATACCGATACTATGATCACATGAATCGAACTTTTGACATGGCTGGTTTTTTCGAGGACATTGAACAGATTCCGGATCACTCGGTTATTCTTTTCCAACCATGTGGGCACAATCCGTCAGCCATTGAGTTAACTGTAAGCAATTATCTCTCTCTCTCTTTGCGTGTACTATTGAAGTCTGATTTATGTCGCTTCTCTAGCCGGAGCAGTGGTCAATGGTGTCGCAGATTGTTCGTCACAAGAATCTATTGCCCTTTTTCGATATCGCTTACCACGGACTATGTTCGGGCAACATTGGAAAGGACACCTACCCAATTCGTTTGTTTGCCGAGCATGGTCACGTAATGCTGGTGTCGCAATCGTTCTCGAAGAACATGGGCATCTATGGCGACCGCGTTGGCTCGCTCACTGTGCTGTGCGACTCGGACGAGGAAGCATACCGCGTTCAGTCTCAACTCAAGAATATCATCATCTCCAAGTATATCTGTCCGCCCTCTCAAGGTGGACGAGTGGTGGCTACTATCCTAGAAGATAGTACGCTTCGCGCCGAGTGGCAGCATCAACTTAGTGCCATTGCCACGCGCCTACTTTCGATCAGACAACGATTGCGCTCCAAACTGGAGCATGCCTGTCCCGATCATTCTTGGCAGCACATTACCGAGCAGTGTGGAATTTTCTGGTTCTCGGGGCTAACCTCCGCTCAGGTGGAGACTCTCATCAACGACCACAGTATTTACCTGTGCGAGGATGGCCGTGTCAACATTGCAGGCCTCAACGAAGTCAACCTTGACGCATTTGTCTCTGTCCTCCGTCACGTTCTCAACAACTAACCATTCTATATTTATTATTATTTTACATTAATACTCCTGGTTTTCCATCAATGTTTTAATTTTAAATTTATTATTATATATTTCATTATTAAAATTATGAGTTTGGTGAATTTATTACCAAAAAATTAGAATGATACTGTAAGTATATCATCACAAGAGTAGCCTACTTTATTTGGGTTTGTGCGCAATGGCCAGCACCCAAGACTGGTCGTTGTCCTTAGTGCGTTTAATCTTGGCCAACCATCCCGATTCTAGATCATCGTAATCCTTCTGGGAAAACTTGGACAAGAAATCTTCTTTGCCTTCACTGAGTTTTTTAAGTTCACGTTGGAGAGATTCTACAAACTTGGCTTTGATGTCCTTAACACTCACGTTGGTGAAGCCTAAACCAGTGATCATTTTTTCGTACTCATCACGAGTAAAAAGAGTGTAATCGCGATGCTTGAGATACTCCAAAAACTCTTGACTCGGTTGATCATCACCACGCAAGTAGTCGGTGAAGACAATCTTGCCACCAGGTTTGAGCCACTTTAGAAAATTACGAAATAGAGACGGCTTGTCCTTGATGTGCAACAGAGCATCACGGCTGTAGATAGCATCATAGTAATTTTCTGGAAACTCAGTCTTGGTAACATCGCACAAACGGAAGTTGATCTTATCCTTAATTTGCGGCTTCTGGTTGTAGTACTCGACTGCAATGTCCATCATGTTTTTGGAGAGGTCGACGGCATCAATGTAGACATCGTACTTCTCAGCCATATAGAAGTCATGTCCACCAAGACCAGAGCCGATGTCAAGAATTCGATTACCCGGCTTCAGTTCGAGGTGGGGCACAATCTCTAGGGTAGTTTCCAAACCTCCGGTAGATAGATATTCCTTGCCAAAAATCCACTCGTATCGTTTGACGCCATTTCGAGTGTACTGGACTTCGTCAAGAAACTTCTGGTACTCAGAAGAATTGTAGTTGCCGGAACCCATGGTCAAATGGATGAAGTTTGATAGATGGAAGTAGAAGGACAAGCGCAGTGGTGGTACTGATCTTTCAACCCAGTTTATATAGAGAGACCAGCTATTGTCACTACCACCGAATCTAGCATTATCATCAGACCAGACTTGATTCGCACGATGTCGCACTATCTTGTTTAAATTTAAAACCCCAGATAAAGGCATTGAGCAAAAGATGGACTTGCATAATGCACCGAATGATGACAACTGTTAGCTAGGAGCATCAGCATCGATCTGAGCACGGCAACGGTAGCATCCATATCAAATCGGTGCTCTGCCCAGTGTGCCTGGGCACAGGCAAACATTCGGTTCGGCAGTGTTGAATGACGACAAAACAACGACAACTTAGTGGCCACAGTGCCAATATCATAGTTGGGCATATCAGTGGTATGACCAAAGACGTGCCCAATCATGCTTGACACTGATGTTCGATGCCGATCGCATGCGTGTGCCAAGTACTTCTATCACTTCTACGTGGCTTTGTTTCCATCAGATCCGAACCTTTGCCCAACTGATGGTATCAACTAAACCAAGTGATTTGAAAGCTAACGCACACACTACTTGTTCATGTTAGTCGCCGATCTTTGTTATCTTGCAACATTTCCCGACGCCCGATAAAGCACATCGCGTGAGGTTGAGACTTTGTCAATCATTTGAGTGTGAAATGGGTAAATATAGTTTAACACTTAAGAATATATATAGAGAAATTACCCAATGTACATCAGACTGAATCAGTGATTGCGCTTACAGCACAATATTGGCATACATTAAAACATTGATGACTCGCTATCAGCCAAGTTATCATTTTGGTATGATTTTGGTGAATCGAAGCGTACCCATCAATTGCATTGAATCACTTACGTTGGTAAATCAAAGGTTGCAGAGAAGAGTATCAAGCATGGATTATAATCATAATTATCTTACCCAAGGGGAAGCAAGTTGACATTCAATTGGGTCGTGCGATATCTCAATGTTGTCATGTGCATGTCATTTGCTTAACATTTAATTTGAATCACTAAATTTTAATAAATTTACATCATGTTTATTGTCTTAATTGAAAATAATTTAGAAAAAAATTATTTACACGAAAAGGGTCAGTAAAAGCGTAAAATTATAATAAATTGCTACAAATATATACAAACTAACGCATTATTTACAGTCTAAAATAATCAAAAATTTATAGAAAAAATCTACTTCAAAGTTTTACTCAATATCGACTTGACGAATATACTTGAAGTTGTTCTTGATAATTGCAAAACCAATTCCGGTAAAGAAAGAGAAGAGGCAAGATAGGATATGCCACACAGCGACCAATTTGAGATCGTACTTGGCAGTGAAGTGCCAGAACCAGTCGCGCACAGGTGGCATCTGATCGGCAGGTGTTATCTGAGCGAAATAACACGAGTGGAGACTGAAGAAGAACACAGCAATCAAGAAGTTAAGTATTGTCAAAATGGTGAGCACTATGAAGCATAGAGTGCAGAAGTTAAGCCTCCAATAGGAAACGGTGACTCGAGTAACGCAGTTGACAATGGCCAAAAGAAGCGAAACGGACCCAGTAAGCAGAGCGATCAGTACTGAAACGGCCATATGAGTATAACGAGAAGACCAACACTCGGGCCGAGGAATCAAAAACCATTCGTGAATGGGAATGAGAGCGGCGATAAGAATCAGCATTAACCAAGAAACGTAGTAGATTTTGCCGAGGCGTACAATCTCGAGTCGTCTTTCTCGACTGAAATGCATCACTCTTGGGTTGCTTTTGATTCCGGTAGACTCGGGAGGGGAACCAGGTTTCAAACTTGTTGATTCTTCGGTAGCCAAATCCATGGTTAGTATACTGTGTGGTTTAGTATACTATAGTAAGTCGAAGTAGGTCGAAGTAGAGCAACGAGCAAATAACAGTGATGAGACACTGGATGGCTTGCCACAAACGGCTCGAATAATAAGTTGAGTGCACTAGTAGTTGGTGTGCATGTCGCGATGGCGCCGAAGATTCCACGCTGCACTCACGCTTGGCAACTGACGCTCCACGGTGCCACCACCGATAACACACTAGCAGCGTATTCTACTCGTGGACCACCAAATGTCAAATCTGGAATTGCCTGCCGCAAGGCTAGATGGATGCGAGATACGAGTCTGATAATTCAGTCAGCGCACGGTTGATGCGTGCGGAACGGGTCCCGGCTTGTGGGCACCACCTTATCGCAAGCTTTATTGTTGGCGCGTCTCGTGATCCACTGCTGAGGTTTATTTTTCTTCCTCTTCTCCCCTGCTTTAACCTCACTGTCAATCTATCCGCGGAAAATGGAAATTCTCACCAACATCTGTAAACAGTATAAATAGAATTGAGAATGATGCAAACCATAGTTAGAGAACTAAAAGAAAATAAACAGTCAGTCCCGCTTTGAGTCTACCGAAAGGTTGAAACGATGTGATTCTACAATTACAGTTATTGATGGGTGACAGCAGAACTAAATGGTTTGGGCCGTACATCGTTGTGCTTGTGTGTGTGTGTTAAGTGGGAGTGCCCGTGTCGTATTGCAAGGGGAGTTACGCATTCTAGGGTCACTACCACAGTGATTGCAAGCCCTAAACTCAACGGCATCACCAAAAATACCAAGTGGTGCTTATTCGCTCAGTGTATCATACACAAAGCATACAAGTAGAGCATGCTTTTGTAGCTACGCTGTCATAAATAACTCAATTAATTAGATAGTGTCGACACTATCGGTAACCAAGCGTTGACTTAATCACAGGGTCCCTTCTGCTGCATGTCATTGGAACTCAAGACACTCACCACCCGTTCATTCCCATAAATCACCAGATTTGGGTATTCTACCAAGCACAACCACAGAGTATCGATACACTCCTTCGGGTGGAACAATTTTTGTTTATGCTGACAAAATCAAAATCGACTATGCTAATTGGTAAACTAAGGACAAAGTGCAAGGAAGTTAAACGTCTAATGCAGATGTGCATTTAAAAAATATTTTTGTTGATCTCGTCAGTTTTATGAGTTAAACTTAGTCATATTCAGTCGTGTATGTCAGTGATAGAGATACAAGCTTCGACCCAGAACGAATTGTATCGGCAACTATTTAGCGCAACTACTACAAAAGAAGAGAAAGAGAGAGAGAGAGAGAGAGAGAATGTGAGCGAAAAGTGAACTCACTTAAGCACTAGGTGGCACATCTGCATCTGGCCAAGTGCATCAGCCTGTATGTTTGCGCAAAGCTAATTGTAGACAACGAGAAGCGGATTAGGTTACCAGTGACTGGTTGCCTAGGTCGTGCCTTGTGCCCGCCGATAACCAACTCCGATTTAGCTCTAGTGTGCTCCTTCGACACTAGCACATTGCCCAGCCACATAATTGAATTGTGTTTTGCTACCAATAACACCACTTTCAATCAAGTCTACAGGGATTATCATTTACGATTAACTTGCATTAATTGGAGCTAACTGCCGACAGATTAAATTCCAATTTCTACATTCACGAATAGGTTTTAATTTTAACTTTTTAAATTATTAGTTTTGATGTAATTGACGTCAAAAAGATTTACATTAATTTAATCATAATAGAAAACATTATAAATCAAAACTAATTTGACCAAACAAGATGATAGTCCAAATGAAACAAGACGTAACGGTCAATTTTTCAAGCAACGTTAAAACTTTTAGTCATAACTGTATACGCTATATATACAGTAGTTAGTAAAATAATTTATAGAGTTTTAAAGAGTAGTAACTAAAGATTATTTTGATTGAATTAAGCCAAGAAGCTTATTGATTGGTTGGTACTTGCATTGCAATTCACCTACTGATTCAATAAACTTTACTATGACTAGACTTTGACAACTTGAAAAACTTGTGAAATAAAATTTTCTGACATGTGAGTAAACTTTAGATAAATATCATTAAGAGACAGTTTTATATCAACAAAATGTCAATGGAATATATTAAAACGAGTCAATTTGCAGATTAACTAGCCGTTAAACCCGGGCAATACACACAGTATTAACCGTCATTTTGCATGCTAACTAGATGATTTGCGGCTATAGCTGACACAGCTGACTCTGCACAGCTTACAGAACTCTCGAAGAGTAATGGGAGATATGCAAATGGCAAAACAATGCTAGTGACAGGAAAGTAAACAACAATTGAGCAGTCTCATCATTTCCTTTCAACTTGAAAAACTCATTAAGCTCAATATCACCAAGATGGTCAGATAATGAGTTGACGTAACGTGATCCCTAGTCAGCATGAATTGACGACACTATTGAACATCTTACTGTATTTGATGATTCTGAGTAACACAACTCAGATTTTAAAGAACTAGTCGAAATAAAACTCACTTACTTGATATTTTCTCAGCTTAACCTGAGATGCAATTCAAATTTGAATTAAGTTTTGAGAGTGTCATCAAGGAATCGAAGAACAAAGAATTTGAGTGATGCCTGGTGATAGTTGCGTTGCACTGTTTCGCAGCGTGACTCGCTTCCACTGACGACTACTCGGATTGATCGTCAGGTAGAGAGTGGCAAACCGGTTTGGTGCATCATGCATGCTGTCAAACGCTATCGTTCACTTGCCACAATAGCAGAGCAGTGGTGATGTGGTGGTGCTACAAACATTGATCAGGTGCCAGCCAACACCAACAGCTCCAGTGAATGCCCGTTGCTCAATCAATCATGCATCAAATTTCAAGCAAAGAACCAGCGGAATAATTGATTGAATACTTTCAACAATATTAAGTACAGAATGATTGTACCAGAATGCTTTAGTTCCAGATCAATTTAGCTTAATTGATAACTGATCAATGCGTGTAAGAAAAGTTTCAACATACTAGACTTGGCGCGATCACGTAGAAAGCAATCGGACAATGAGTGTCGGCTAGTGTGGAAAAGCAGCACCATAAAGGCTTACGGCGAATGACAAGATCGCACAACAGTAACATCAATAATTGAAGCCGGCAACACGCTACCAAACTGTACAGAATCGGTGAACATGCTTTTTACTCATGTTTATTTATTTATGTTCTCGGCAAATTGGTTGATGTTCTACTATTTTGTTTGAATATATTGTAAACTAAACTTTTAGATTTAAATGTGGTAAAATATTGGTGATACATTAACGGTAAGCATCCCCGGAAGAAGGGATGAGTAACAGAACAATAGCGTTAATTAATCATGACAATGCAAGACAGAATGATGGTGAACAGAGTGCAATGAGGTTCGTTTGAGCATTTTTAGATTTACCTTGGTTCTGTTTGTCTGTTGGAAGGAGAAAATCCATCAAAGAGGGTGAGAGTAAAAGCAAAAAAAGAAAGCAAAACAGGCAAGGATAAAAAATAGCACATCAGAACTGATGATGCAAACACACAGACACAGTGTATTAGACAGTGAGATGTGAGGAAAATGAAAAACTACAACGAACGCACCAGAAAAGCAATCAAGCCCGCGTAAAAGTAGAGAAAATGCAAGAGTAAAGACTAAATCCACTGGAACATTTTCACTAAGAACCACACGTAAGAAACATCACTAAAAGTAATATTCAAGCTTCTAGTGTGGGATTGACCCGACAAACCAAGAACAACGTGAATGGGAGCAAATTGGACTCCTGATCCAACCACTATGGCCGGTAGATAATTAAATTTTTAAATATACACTATAATTTGAAACGCGGAAGCAAACGTTGGCTAGACCTGGAGTGAAAGACAGTGCATAACGCGCTCAGTTCGTGAGGTGAATCGATCTGTCTGGTGCTAGATTTGGTGCTACCACGAAGACAACTCACCCACCCTCGCAAAGGTGAGAGACAGAGCTCACCGTTTTGGACATATATAAAGAATCGATTCGTTAAAATCCTTACTCAACGGACCTAAAGAAACAGCAATCATTAATTTCTATTAAGCTCAAATTGAGTTTCCACACAAGCACAACAGTAGACAGTACGCTAGAACTCATTCCTACTGGTCAGTACCGTGCATTTACTGAGATGGGCAAGACACTGTGCTCCTAACAGCCTTAAAATCAATATCTAAAAAGCAATAACCGTATAAAGCAGACGGAACGCGGCGCAATCGATCAAAAGTCGATATTCAAAATCAATGAACATAAATTTTGAAACATTAACGGTAACGATTCTATGAGACAAACGATAATATAATAACGGCAACAATTTCCAGGCATGGAGAATTGAAGATGAATTAGCATTCGAGTCAAAGACTGATACTGATTGCGCGTTGAACAATTCCTTCTAATAGGTGAAATCACTGTAGTGTGCTCATCAACCCAGATCATGACTCACAGAAACTTGGGAAGAAATTATAATATACGAGTAGGCTAATTCAATTGGCACACTCGAGTTGCATCTTGAAGACCAGTTTCCGCCAGTGAGCAGTTGGTGGCACTAACGAGACACATTAAATGTTAAAATCTAGCAGAACTGTTGGATTCATTTAGTGGCAAGTGATTGTCATTGGCGGTGGTGTTGACGACGACTGTCGCCGATTGGATCGGCCAGCAACACGGCACAATCAATAGCGCAGATGAGGAGAGCCACCGTGCCAGACCGTGGCTCCAAGCAGAATGAACCAACCGGTCCACCGACCCACGGTAATCATCGTTTGTTTCCCGCCCGCGCTCAGTCCGACAGCTCTGGTGGCGGCTTCCCGCGGTTGTTGCCTAAGTCGCATTCGCTTTTTCCAATGGTTCGCAACTCGGTCTTCTGTAGAATTGCATCCACTACCGATGGTGTCTCCACCATCAATCTGATCGATGGTGCAATATGCCAAGCATTGTTTTGCTTTTAACTCTACCACATAAAGTTCTCTTGGTGACATTAATTAATTAAAAAGTTTCACTCGTCATGTCAACATATGATTGACAAGTTAAAGTGATAATGTGATTTTAAAAGTACTGACTTGTTTTTAGATACATATATCAAATGTAAAACATCAAGTGCAAAACTCTAAATTTTCGCTACACGATTGAATGGTCATTATTAAGGTTCATTCTGAATTCTTTTAAATTGTACAATAATGTTTTTAAAGGTAAGCCCCATATGAGAAAGTAGTTCTATTCTGTTTTGATGATAGAAACACAACGGATTTGGTTGTGTGATTGTGAAATTTTCATCAAAAGTTTTAAAATACAATCAGGAATTGTTGTAGGATTAAAATGTCAATGTCATCTTGTTGTTGCGCCGTTCAATATATGAAGAAGTGAGCGGAAAGTGAGGGACAGGACAATATGAGACCAATCAGAGGAGCCATTAGAATAAGAATTAAAATGTCATTGTCATCTTGTTGTGCGCTAGCAGAGTTTGTTGGTTAGTGAGATAAATTAATTGAGCACAAGCGACGACACGGGCCTGACTCAACCCGACAGGTCGACTTGACACGGACCATTTAGGCCTTGATGACATTGCACTGCACTCTTGGCAGCATTGATTAAGCTCGGTACTTTGCTTTCCTCCATCCGGACCTACCAGTGATCCATTTGATCGTGGTGATTAGAGAAACCGACCGCAAACAGTGACAGCTTTAAACAGCTCACTATGTCAACAGCAAAGTTCCTTGATAGTTTCAAACCATCACGAATCTGGACGCTGTCAGACCATCACAAGTTCAGTACAGCCAAACTCGACTTTGATACTCTCCAATTGGCGCCCAACCACGAAGATAACGACAATTCACTAGCGCAAACAACGCTAATCATGTAATTGTCAATTAGATAAGCCAATTCAGTGCACAGTGACATTCACATATTTAAGTTTTTTTGGTTTTTTAGTTGTCCATCAGAGATTTTTGGCCAAAAATATACAAAAGCGCATAGCCCTAGAATAGCCACGTTGTTATCTCAACATAGTTATGGAAAAAGCAATAACATCAAAACACTAAACGTTCATGAGTGATATAGAAAACTTCTATGCCAAAGCTGCTTGCTCGAAACACGGTCCAATTACGTCCTAAGATTAAAATGTCTCAAAAAGTGACAAGTCGGGTGCTGAAGTCGACTGTGTCTAGAAATCGACTCGACCCAAAGATTGAACCAAGCTAATACCAGTGGCAAATTAATTATCGTCATTCCAATGATATGACATAATTCCGCATCCGGGACTTATCTATCATCATTAGATTGATTTTCCTAGAAACTTTGAGTCATCTAGTCTTGCGAATATGAACAAATATATTTTACACATAAGCACATTTGTACTATTGTTTTATATCTCAATGTTAATCATCATTTTTATTATGTTTTGCATGATCATTTATATTTACACAAAATGTTTGTGTTTTTAAAAATCTACTAAGCGAACTTTGAATTTAGTAAAGGAAGATTAAATAAAAAATTTTTATAACTTGAAAGTGTGATGATTTTATAAAGAAATTCAATTTTCGATCAATCGATGTCAATCAAATGTGAGAATCGATTCAATACTACTCACGCAATATTCTCATCACAACTACATAGATAATAAAAAATAATAGTGGAAATAATCTTGCAAGTAACACTCCGGTAACCTCAGTCAGTGATTCTAAAAAAATTAATCAGTAAATAGAAACCCCCCAATAAACTGGAGATACAGGAATGTTTTGAAAAAGTCTAAAATTTTCCATTTGAATAGTAGTATTTATAAAAAATATTTTTTCAAGCTTCACTGTCTCTCTTACTACATACATTCTTACTAATACATTCTTCTGAAAAATTTATTAGAAAATAGGTTGGTCAGTCTATTGAAGTAGTTTACTTGTAGTTTTAGAGAGACTCAGTCTCGGGAGACCAGTCTCTCTATTAAAAACAGTTGTCCGGCTTTCAATGATCTCGGAAACTGTACATCAGATCTTGGTGAAACTTGCCACAGATGTTCATCTCACCACCGGATTTTTCAATAA
>WURS02410993.1:0-16954 GCA_011762765.2 Rhinocypha anisoptera
TGATGACTTGACTGTCGAAACCTAGGTAGTGAAAAATAAAAATTGTGGAAAAACCAAGTGTGTCATTTATCTTACCACTGCATTAGTTTGTAAGGCATTCCAAATTAGTCACCCACAATGTGGAAGGACACAAAGAAATGCAATTGATAGACCCTGGTACATGGAAATCAGAATCCAGCAGGGGAGGATTTGTGGACAGGTGGTCATCAGGCCTTGTCAAACAATGGCAATTGCCAGTATGTTACTGAAAGCAGGCAATCTAGGAGAGGTTAAGGATTCAAAGGCAATGAAATGACTTCTCATCCTAGCTGTATATGTAACTAAGTAGATAGGATTTTTCTCAGAGAGATAATTTTCTAATTATTCAGTGGAAAGAACAAGCAAGGTAGGTAGCATTGATATTAAAGGAAGATTTGTGTAAAAAATACATTCCATATAGGTTAAAGGTAATGGTTCAAATTGATACTGAACAGCATGATGTTTATGTAATGAAGATCCATTTTCTCACTTACATCAGTATTAGAAGAAATTGAGAATTATATGAAGAATCAGAGATGGTTTCATGCTTAACACTTAGAGAAATTCTGTGAAATCTTGAAGAATAAGAAAAATTTCACAAACGAAATATTCATTCTCACGACCCGGGTTTCACTGTGGAACTGCATCATCAGGTGAAATTGCAGTGATTTCTTCTTCTGTTCTTCAATATATAAAGAACTCAAAGCAGCCCTTAAGTGTATCAAGAATATTCCCAACACAATCCTAGAGGATGACTATTTCATTGTTCGGTTCCCAAACATTAAGAATATATGGAGGAGCTAAACGACACTTAAGTTTGTGAATAACACATTATTAAAATAACATATGAAGTATCTTACGAAAACCATTATCCTTGTAAACCAATGGGAGATCAAAACAGATATGATATTAATTTCAATAATTACCAAGTCAAAGAAAAGTATAAATGTAGTGAAATCTAGCAAAATTAGATAGTTTATAGTGGCAGGAATCAGAGGATTTAGCTCAAGTAAACATTGGCAGAGTTACTTAAGGGTGAAATCACTTCAGTTCACAAGGAGAAACAATATAGTAAAGATTATAATTGGTGGCCTACTACTTGAAAGTGAAGACAACAGAATGCTGATGAAAATGTGTGAGGGAATTTTACACGAGGAAAATAAAATAAAAATCAGTCAACAAACCAGAATACCTAGAAAGTGGAGAGGAAGTCCATTAGACATTTGTTATGCCAAATATAGTTTTCCATTAAAATTATAGAGACATCTGACCCAACGCTAGTTGCAAACAATCTCAATTATTTCTTTCATACAGTCAAAAATCACCAATTTACAATTTTAACTCAAAATCATATAGCACAACAAAACCAAATTTATTTCACAAATCAAAATATCTACTTTTCTGTTTAAGAACTGATGAAACAGTTCATTTCCTGCATTTTACAAATTTTAACATCTACAAAATGGCAAATACCTCTAGGGATATCTTAGATAAATATTCTTAAGTAATTACACCACTTCTTATACTCAGATGATTGTCAATATGATTGGAACAAATCTTCCTTATAAATTCAAAATAATATAAGTTCCAAGGAAATCAGATTACCTCCTTAAAGTGTGCCTTTCAATCCAAATCTGGAATTTAAAAAAATTCAAAATACAGTAAAATCCCATTATAATACCTCACTTTACCATGATTTTGAATGTACTGCAGGAATCACCGTCCCCTAAAATAATCACATTGACTATTTCCTTTATTAGTAGTCAAATCTCATTACTATGCCACTCTTGCTATTATATCACTTTTGCTAGGTCCCGACAAAATTCAATACAAAATAAATTTACTATGCCACCGGCTACTCTCGCTACTATGCCACTATTATGTGACTGTTAAAAGGTACGAGTCGTGAAAAGTCTGTATTTTTGCGCAATACTCGATTATCATGCTCACATCCCAAAGGCGAAGCGACGAACTACAGTCCAGCTGCGCACAACATTAACTCATACGTACGTACATAGTCAGGCTATGTCAAGGTCAAACAAGCGATTCTTCTCCCCGACGCCAACTGCAACAAACCAATCACAACACCCACAGCGACAAGCCTGCAACCATAGCTCAAAAGGGACACACAAAAGCACGAGCTCACTCAGACATGCAGGCATTCGCACAAGCTTGGGATGGGCTAGACAATGAGATGCACGTGATCCACCAGCCGACGATTCTTGAGAGCTTTGGACTGATAAATAACTTGAGAAAATAAAGCTGCTTTTACAAACCCTCGTTACTATGCCACTCTTGCTCGGTCCCGACGGGTGGCATAGTAATGAGATTTGACTGTAACTTTGTTTTCCATAATAATGAGGGTGTAACTGTCCTCTTAGACCCATGTTATAATGGGATTTTACTTTAATGTTTACCTTGATATGATAATAATTGATTTAGTGGAATTCTATTATGATGGGGAGGGGATAGAATAAGTACTTGGGGCAGTTACACAGTATATATAATTTACTCAGACTAGTTTCGCTACTATATTAGCATCATCAGGGAAATAAAAATTGGGAATAATGTACAACAAAATTGACATCAATTCAGCTGTGATGAGGGGGGAGATTTGGGAACCCAGAATGGTGGCATGGGATTGGACAGGTATCAAAAAGGAGGAGGGTGGTGGTGTAAGGTAGGGACCAGGGTGAGAGGAAAGAGCCAAGTCACTCTGGGCAGGCCCGGGTGGGAGGTAATGAGGCAAGCATGGGTTTTTTTTAAGGTTTGGGAGTAACTGTGGTACACATTTAGGATGGGGGAGTGGAATGGGAAGAGATGGTCATTGGTGATATGCTCTTTCTTCCCCACACTGCCATATGCAATGTGACTAATTGCTCCCTGACATCCATCCTCGTCCCTTTTTGTATCATCTCTGGCATGAAGTGTGCCTGGTGACCTTTGCTGAGGAAATGTGCTGCCAGTTGAGATTTTTCTGTCCTTTTGCCTGTTGAGCCTTCTTTCAGTTTGTCCTATGAAGAGCGCCCCTCACAATCCGTACATCTAGAGGCCGTTGACTACACACTGTAATGGACTGCTTCTATGGTATCTTTCACCTTTGGGAGTGTGTATTGGAAGCTTTTATTGCCATTAACCCTTTTAGTGCCAGTACCTATCACCTGGCATATGATAAAATGCTAGGGTTTTTTGTGGAATTTGTCGATTTACACATCTAGATATATATTAATATCAATTTCTTAATGTCATTTTTTAAATTTACACTCCAAACACTTACATGAATAGTAAACTATTTTATTTATATTTTTTAATCTCCTAAACAATTTTTTAAAAATAATTACACAAATAGATCCGCCTGCTGGCACAAGGGATTAAGATGTGTTTATGAATGCTCATCTGTATGTAATATAAAGTTAAGCCTACTTTCCTTGCTAATGAAGTTGACAGAACATAAAATTTCTCATATATGTGCTCTCAGCTTTATCAGGTGCTGCATCCGCGTTTGTTGACTTGTGATGAAAGTCTTTTATTTGTAAATGCACATGTAAAAAATTTCTGGACATATAAATACAACTAATCAATGCAAATAATACTCATGAAGGGTCTTTATTATACAGCACCATGGTGCCACCTGTAATTAAAAATTGTAGTTATGAATTAGAATTTGGGCCTTATTGTAATTAATTCTGAAATTATACAGGTGTAATTAAAATAATCCAGCATGAAAAAATGTGCACAAAAATATCCTTATTATTTAATTTTCTTATAAGCTACTCAAAATAAGCTATGTCACTTGAGGATTTTATGCAGCAACATCACTCAAAATAGAGCCCTTAAAGAGTACAACCACCAATCTCAGTTTTTTCCCTAGCAGCTGGGACATCCTGAAAGGCTTATATAGTTTGTACAGAAACTTCTTTGGATCTTTTCTGTTGAACATCTTCAAACCTTCAAATCAATTACCAACCTGGGAAAAAGAAAAGTCATAAGCAGCTACAATGGTTGATTGTGGTGGATAAGAAAAATTTGGACTTTTTGCACCAGGTGAGTGGTGTGAACTCTTACATTGCCACGGGGCACTCAGTTTTACGAGTGCCTTTTTCTCTTGATATTTTCTCCTTATGCCTACTCTCAAATGTCTCAGGGCATTGCAACAGAACTTGCATTCATTAACTTACAATCTTACTTTACAAAAATTTCTTAAAAAAACCAGGTATATAAATGTAATCTACAGGTGGAGGGAGTATATCTACCTATATATATGTACCTGGACTTAAGAATTTTTGTAACTGAATATGTCTGATGATGCCTATGCACCAAGCAGATATTCTAGTCAATTAGAAAATTCTGCGAGCAGGAATCTTTATAGAAGTGAAAAATAAATTGTTAATTTGCCTATGCCGTGCTGAGTATTAGGCATTGATTGGAATAATCTAAATAAGTTTATTGTAAAAAGACATTAGAAATTTAATCAAATTATTTCCACCTGAACGTAATGAAATTACTACAAAAGATGTTACTCTTTATGTAATTATTTAGGTGACTGCTTCCTCCAAGTCTCCACCCCAACTAAATATAGGATGTAACATGCTTAGTTCTGTAAATTGGACATAACATTAAGATTTCTAATTCAGAATTAAATGCAACAAAGTACATTAAAAATCAACAACGTAGTCAAATGCTAAATTTAACCTATGAATAAGGAAGAAAATATAGATCAATAAAAGAAATTTAATTAAAAACTAAACAAACACCTAAAAAATAATCTATTTTTTCCTCTAAACCAAGTTTAACATTTGACATATTACAGAACCCCTATAGTGTTTATTTTATTTGTAAACTTCCTGTGAATTTCAATAATTATAATTACAGAACAGGAAGAGGAAACAGACAATATTAGCATAAAAATTACTTATACAATACACTTGGTCAAAAATACAAAAAGCACAATCCACATTTCAATGCTATGGCTTCATCAGGTGCATCAATGACGAGGAAGGTATTATTGTAAGCTTAATATAGTATAGCTGCAGAGGGGGAGGGATTGTTCATGGGGTAAGAAAGCTATGGGGGGTTGGGGAAGAGGTAGGAAACAAACATTCATTGAAAATGACACAGTAAGGATCATGCAGTTTCTTTAAAATCTCGAGTTGTTCTATAGTGTCCAACTCACATCTATGATCACTAAAAGCTATAACTTTTACAACAAAATCACTCGTGTCCTAAACTTAAGAAATGTTTAACGAAGTTACTTTTATCTTGTTGGTTTTTTAAAGCACTTGTGTTCTTTTGTCCATTAATCAAAATTCCCGCAAGTCTGCACATTTACTGCACTGAAGTGCATAAATGGCAATTCTTTTCTTGGATTCTACTCGGTCTTTGCACTTTATAAGGAGGGATTTTAGGGTCACCGTATAGTTAAAAGAACAGAGTTAATCCCCTTTAGGAAACATTCCCAATTCTATTCACAACCCTTCCCAGAAATCTAATGGAATATCTTTTCTTTTCATTTGTTAATCCATTGCCAAGCAGTAATTAATGCTTTGTTGATGAATTCTTCTCAGGATTTCCCCTGAATGAATTCTTCTCGGTATCATCACCCTGAAGACGATGACAGTCAGCTGTTGAAACGACGGTGGCAGAACACAACCCGGTGGAAATCCCGAGAATTCATCAATAGTATACGCCGGGAAAGCATCAGATCTTTCATAATGCTTTGTTGCTAATTGCAGTAATTAATGTTTAATGCTAATTGTTGGTTGAGTTGTCCATATTTATAGTTTTGACCATCCAGTGGATTGTATTTGTCATTTTAAGTTATTAAAATTGAATTCCACAAAGTAAAACAACTCTTTTCGCAGCAACAGCCCAATTATAAGAGTGCTTGAAAACAGGAGCTAGATGCCCCTGTATTGGTGGTACTTCAAAACTCCAGCAAAACAAAACTGGATTTGTAGTTTTTGGAAACCACAGGGAATAAAGAAAACAAGCACCCCTATCTTGATGTTTCATTTTCCTTCATCATTGGACTTAGATGCACACTTACCAATAACAAACCAAGCTACTATTAGAAAGCAGGTGGTTGAAAAGAAATGACATTGGCACTTCTAATAACTAGCCACACAATGTACAATTAATCAAATCAAATACTTAATTTAAAAGGTAAAACTATCTTCACACAATGTAATTGAATATTTATGTAAACAAATTGCTAAGTACTACCTATTCACCTTGTCGGTACCAGCACGACCACTAAATTAAGTGAGCAAAGAGGGGTAAACAAATCAATTGTAGCTGGCTAAAATGTGTTAAGTATAATAAATAATATATCATTTTATATGTTAGGGGTGTCAATAAATGCCATTACATTACATGCTCGACTCTTCCATGTACCTTATAGATAAACCTGATTACTATTGCTCTCGGCTTTGTCAGATGCTGCATCCATGTTTGTTGACTTGTGATGACAACAGTTTCGCTAGCCATCCTGATGCAGCATCCGATAATGCCGAGAGCACTTGGACGCCACGAAAACCTTCATACCAACCTGATTATACATTAGTAGTACATATATAACTCTACTCAGAAATGTTTATTTTAATCATATATTAAAATGTTCAGGAACAAGGGATAATGAAAATTACAAACATAAATATATGAATATGTTAAGGAAATTAAAATCACTGGGTGAACTCCACAAATTTTTTATTGAGATGACCTAGGTCTCAACATGTCAAAACCTAGGTCGTCTCAATAAAAAATTTGTGGAGTTCACCCAGTGATTTTAATTTCCGTAATGGATAACTTCCACCATATCATGCCAGAAAATATTACTGCTATATCAATGTGTGTACAAAAAGCTACAATTACCAGCTTCGTTGTAATTATTCAAAGTATTATTTACCTAATAAGTGTTATTTTTGTTTTTATAGGTAGCAGATTAAAATGAAGTGATTAACCATGCCAAATGAATACACAAGTAGTGGGCAATAATGATTATGCTTGCATCATGGATTGATTTAGCTGTCTTTTTTAATTTTTCCAATTGCCACTTAACATCATTGGATGTTGCCTCCTGAAGCGCAGTTTGGAGTGCTTATATAAACCACAAATAAAAAATGTTAAAAATATTATCTTAATTAATCAAGAATATGTATTATATATTCTAGCGTGTTCCAAATACATTAAAAGTTACCAGATGCTTGCATTTTCCCCAAGGTTCCAGTTTTACAAAAAAACTTTCACCTTGTTTCACTACTCGATACTTTAATATCATGAGGTGTTTCTTGTACAGCTGAGGTTTTTAAGCATAAATCTAAAATTGATGTTGTACCAGCATGCTGACTCACAACACCACAATATATTATATGATCAGCTTAAAACACGGTCTCCTCCTTGTTATGGCATAAGATCACCACCAATATACTCTACAATATTGGTTAATTCTAATAAATACTCTTACATAATCATTTTTTATTTACTTTAAACTAAAACTGAAATTATATTACACTTTACATATCTTAGCCTGCTACAAGCGATTTGTTTACCCCTCTTAGCTCACTTCATTTAGCGGCCACCAGGAGCACTCATGCTGAAATCAATTTAAAAAAAGAGGATTTTGCTTATGTCAGACAAATGGAGGCCCAGAAGTTTTTTGCAATTATGCTGAATTTCTACATAAGAATGAACAATACACTGATGTCCTGTATAAAATAAATAATTCCTTAAAATATGTTACCACATGAATGCAAATGCTTTACTCAATTATTTCCCCCAATCTTTTTTTTCTTCTGAAAATGTTTATTTTAATATCCCATTAGAAATATTAAAATACACAATCTAAGGACAAAAAATCTAATACTACTCAGCTGCAGGTAGATGAACTTCTCCAATGGTTCAAAGATTACAGCATTCACTGCTGAAGGAGTCTATGAACAACAAAATATTCAAGTATTAGGGTTGGTCATTTTTGTTTACAATGTGAAATGTCCAACCATTGATAAGGACATCAATGCATACCTGGCCATTGCCTGAATTGCTTTAAATTTTTCCAATGATACTGTAAAGCTGGACCTACTTCAAGCATGATCCATTTTAATGACTTCCAATACCTTGATCTCCTTGGTCATCTTTTATGATATTCAATAGTTCAAAAATTATTCCCCGACCCTCTATTTTTATATTGATGTGATTGTGCGCCTTGGTGGGAAAGGTAGTCAATTCACGCTAGATCCTCCAGAGTATAGATGTCATTTCAGACATCATTGTATCCCTCACTTCCCCACTGCTTACTTCATTTAATGGTTAGTGAATAAGGCAAAGGGATATCATCTGCTCTTATTACAAAAGGTGCCTTAATGCAACCATGACCTCCTGGAGGGAGCAAAGTTCAAGTTGGTTGATACCCTTGGTTTCTCTAGCAAAAAGAAGTCTATGATACTCCAATATCTAAATTATACAAAGAGACCCAAGTCTAACAAAAGACAGACCCTGCCACAAGTGAGATATTCATGAGAACTCACCAAGAAATATGCTAAACGGAAAGAAATAACCTGGTTTCCCACAGAAGTAATTTATTGCATGACCTCAGTTTCTTCACTTTGCAACATCATGCAGTCAAAGGTCATTCACTGTCTTCTCTTCTCCCTTTTAGTACCGGAAAGATTGCACCAAGTGGTGCCTGAAACCATCTATTCACCACCACAATACAAGAACAAAGGGAGACCTACATGTTAGGCAAAGGAACACAGCGCTCTGCAGCAAGGGTCCTCACCATCAAGGGATTAAATACTACAATTACCTGCCTTACAACATAAAAAGTATAGAGTGTTTAAAAATTTTTAAAATAAAACTCAAGAATATTCTAACTCAACAAGACATATACAATGTTGAAGAATTTCAACAGCTATGTTTAAAATTGCAGCCTGCAGCCAAGTTAACCTTAAGCAATTCTAAATGCTAACGTTAAGCTAGATTTTGTTTTTTTTCTCGTATGTTTCTCATTTTTTCTTTTCTTGCATGTTTGTTTTTCTATGTTTAAATCTTTTCATGTATTGCATTATTGATGATGTCTATGTTGCCTGCAACCACTTGGATGAATAAAAATGACTATGACTATTGTCTGTGCCTAGGTCTCCGTCTCTGCTATGACTGCTATGTCATCTGCAAAACGTAGCATGTTAATTTCTTCTCCATTCACTTTGATATCTGTGATGCCCTTCTCTACTATTTCCTTTATTGCTTCTTCTAAGTATATGTTGAATGACCCTGGTGAGAGAATACAACCTTGTCTAATTCCTTTATTTATTTTAGCTTCTACTATTCTCCCATTTTTCATTTTCATTGTGATGACTTTTTTCTGGTAGAGTTAGAATATTACTCTTGCTTAATCATAGCATTAGATGCTACATATAGTGGTTTGTTTACATGTCTAATTTTTTCTAGCAATATTTTTAGGCTAAGTATGACCTATCTGGTTACCCTATTCTTTCTAAATCCAAAATGGTTTTCTGATTGGTTTTCTTCAATTTTCCCCCCATCCTCTGGCTGGTCATTCTCATTGAAAACTTCTACCAGAAGTAAATTAAATGGTTACTCTTTCTCTCAGATTACTGGAAGTGTATTGGCTGTGGCTCTGAGTCCACTCATGGCCTTGTTTATTCTTGGAATGTTCTTCCCGTGGGCCAATTCAAAGGTAAAGAACTTGTTACCTTCTTTACTTTAATTAATTTAAATAATTAAGCAATTAATTACATTCTACTATCTTTTGAATTATTTAAGCACTAATGAAAAAATGTAAATAAATTCGATTTTATTAACTGTGGAATACTTATATATGTTTTTGTCGGGCAAATGCAGAGAAAATTTTTTTCTATATGTATGACAACCTCCTTAGCACCCTCTCTGGTCCCTCTCTGAATTTTATGGCCTTGCCTTACTAAGAAAAGTTCAAATGGTCAAACTTTCTTTTTGTTTCATAATAACCCCCCTTTCCAATGCCATTTCAGAAGGTTCATGACCCTTCAGGCAAGTTTGGAAAATGCATTCTGTCTGTAGAGGTTGAGAACTCTTTTCTTTTATGAAGAGTAACAAGCAACACCAAATGTGATTTGGAATGAAACATAAAAATCAGAGAAAACCACACAAGAGTCCTTATATTAATTACATAAGATACAAATAAACTGGCTAAGGTAATGCAAATAACACTATACACAAATCAAAACAGAAAGAAACAGATATCACCAGGAAAGTAATATAAGAAAAACATATGGGAGAAGAGGCAGTGATTGACCATCAAAGACACAGATGGGAACAACTGATATGCATGTAAATAAAAGAGGAAATACAGAAAATGAGATGAAGGAAAAACTAATAACCAAAAGAGAGGTGGAAGAAGTTTATTGTAGCGCTGATGCTAAGAGATGGAAGAAGAATAGGAAAAATGTACATATTTTCTTCTTTAGACAATGCTTTAGTTGGTCATGGAGAATTGATTATATGTAATGCCTACTGCATATGTACTAATTTCACTGCAAATTAGCTAAATAACTCCACACTAGGAGTATTAGCTGTTTAATTTAGCCTTTAAAAAATCAGCGTTCATTCCCAATCACCTTGATCTCAAATATACATACATGGATGAACTATGATACATTTTTTAACAGAAATAATAGTGCAGAAAAGGTAAACTACATCAATTATTGTATGTGAAATGGACTCTTTAAGAAACAGTATCACCAGGATCAAGAATGAGTATATTGAGGCATAGTACATGCTCTTCTAGAATCCTGGCACATCCAAAGAAATGGAAGGAGAATTCCTAGAGAAATATTCATTTGAGCTGACAGTTTTATCAATTTGATGCCCGAGTTGTAGTTGCCAGTATTATGTCAGTTGTATATTCCACATTTTCAGAGAAACAAATTATAGTGCATTATTTTTTGGATGCTCTTAGTAGTAATTGCCTTCCTATTTTCACCTCCTGATTAGTTATTTACATTGTTAAACATTTCCCTTCAAAAAACAACAAAGAGCAGCTATATGAGCTAATATATTCCCCTCTCAATTATTTTCAAACTTTGATAGACATTTTATTTTGACCTTCATCCTTCATGAAACTGTCAATACTACGGGATATGTCCAATTAGTGGCCTTGTTTCTCTCATACCTTTCACAGACCTCTCTTTGCATTTACTTGAAAAACAAATAAACCAGTCACTTATTCCAGCTATGTATTTTATTTGTAAATTATTTTTGTTTTAGCATTTCCAAAGAATCATATGTATACCATGTCTTTCTTTGTTATTTCATGAATTTTTCCCTCAAACTCAGAAAGATAAAGCCCACATATAGATAGTTAAATACTAATGGTTTCTTAATTTCCTTGTGAGGTATTTCAGTAACATTGGAGTGTATGTTAAACCACTATGCCATATTATAATTTCAAGAGAAACTTATACATAATCATTCTTATATGTTTGCATTATTTTCTGATAGAAATAATTAATGATTTTCTAAAAAGAAGAGGTATTAATCATACTCATGAAAGTTAATTCTTCCTTCCCTTAACTGTTCCCCATTGTATTCTATATATTTGGCTAAAGGGAGCACTTTATGGTGGGATCACTGGTCTTGCATTCATGGCATGCCTTGTGTTGGGTGCACAGCAAGCTATAGCCACAGGGAGAATGAAATTTCCAGTGAAGCCAGTCTCCCATGTTGGCTGCTCAGAGAATGTATCTGTTCCAGTTATGACAACGCCAATCCTTCTATCAGGAGATTGGTGAGTGAATTCTCCCCTCAATGAATTCCTCCCTAAAAATGTATTTGTGTACTTTCCAGTAATTACAGTTTTAATATTAAATTACAGTGGCTATACTATGTTATAGATAATAGAATTAAAATATACTGATAATCACATATGTAATTATTCTGCTTGCTTGCTATCTAGGATAATGGTTCTCAACCTTCTTAATGTTGTGACTCTTTAATACAGTTCATGTTGTGGTTATCCACAACTATGGTCTCGATTCCTAAGACCATTGTAACTGTGTTTTTCTGATGATCTTAGGTGACCCCTGTGTAAAGGTGACCCCACTAGGTCGAGACCCACAGGTTGATAAACCCTGATCTAAATCATTTCATTTTAGCAAAATTAAAAACATAGTGAAACACATACTCTCTTACTTTATTTGTTCTATTTTCTATGCAATTTCAATTTTCATTGAAATATAAGTCCATGCAATAAGTCTCTATGATTCTGTATAAATGAGATGTTCATAACTTCTAAATTCCGTTGAGGATATGATGCCTGTTTTGTTCTGTTGTTGTTATTTTTCCCAAAACCATGTTTCACAATCATTTCTTATGGCTTGCATTATATTGTATATTTTTAATGCAAAGGGCACTGGAATCAGACTATTATCATCTCAAGATGAAAAAGGAATTAAATGCCTCTTTTTTGCTATTTAAATGATCCTCTCTTTAATGCATTAAATTTAGGTTCATTCACAAAATACCAACACACAATTACAAAGGCAGGATTCTAAAGGTTAAAAAGCATTGATGGAAAATTCTGATTTCATTCCAGTTTTTTGTTCTTATGTATTTGTTTTCCAGTCTGCTTAATGTTAGTCAATATTACATTTTATTTTTGGAGTGTCCCTATTTTCTACAAAATTTCTAAATAAGATCAACCTGGAAGGTTTTCTCAGGCATTTTTTACACACTCTTTCATCAGTATTGTCATAAAATAATTTGTACTTTGATCATCAATTCTTTCATTGCATTAAAGTTGATGACCCATTACACTTGTATTAAATTTTTCCATAGCAGTCGATTTTCAGCTTCAAGGTGAACTTGATTTAGTGTTTGTTTACTTGTTGATTACTATAATCAAGCCAGTACTAATAGAGCATCTTCAACTTTCTTTCTGTTGAACTTGCTCCTTGATCAATATGTCTTTCAATGACGGAATTTGGTATAAAATACTTTGGATGAGAATAGGATAACAATTAAGAATATTTGCGACTACGAACTACTACGAATACGACTATGGAAAAACTACGAACTTTTAAGAACCTTTATATTTTTCAATGAGATATTTGAAGTTTCCTGTTATTAGAATGGTGCAACTAGCATTAAAATATCTAAATAAGCATTAATGTACTTGAGCTTATTGCTTTAACACACTCAATGTGGATGCCTTCAATTCAAGGCATGCTGTGCTAGGCTGAAACATGCATTCCTTAATGCCAAGGCATGGAGTCCTATTAATTTTTAAATTGTTTTTCGGGTGGTGTTTCAAGTATGTTTTCTTGTGTTTACTCCAAGGCTTGACAAAATGTTGTTGATACATAAAAAATTATTGCCATATTACAACAATATTAGATCTAAAATATTAAAGAATAGATAAATGTTCACTAAATGAAAAGAAACTCCCATGTCTGGGTTTGATTTTCAAAAACCATTAAGTAATGAATGTGTTAAAGGATACTAAAAAAACACTTCACTCACAGATTTAAGTGACCAGTATGATAATTACCCTCTGCATAACTTTTACAAAACTTAAGAATTTGAATATCGAGTCCAAAGATGAAAATATCCAATGTTATCCAATTTATCAAGATGCTGATGACGTAGAATATTAATTTATAATATGAATCTGATAAAGCAACTGAAATGTATAAAGAGCAAACTTCTTTTCTCTTCTCTCTCATTCTTCAGGATCAGCTCAACTGAACCCATTGTTGTTGAGAATAAACTCAACACGCAAGGTATAGCAGAAGATGTCTTTTTCTTGTTCAGAATATCATATCGGTATTACAGCCTGGTTGGAGTCTTTATCACACTGTGTGCTGCCATGGTCATCTCAGTGTGCACGGGACTGCTGGATCCAGACAGTGTTGATCCAATTCTCTTGAGCCCTCCAATCAGAAAAATTGTGTCTTCATCAAAGCTGCGCCGAGCAAGAGATGGGGAGAAGTTGCAAAAGATGGAAGGGAAGAGCTCTGGCGAAGATGATGCCTCAAAACCACTCAGCATGAATTCATATAGCCATCCCCACTCCTGATGATAGTGGTAGTGGTTGATCTCAATTTTTACTGCAAGCATGACTTTCATTTGACTGAGGGGTTCGGCAAACAGTGAGCTCACTATTAACCCTTTTGCACCAAATGGCCCATATATCAGGTGTTCAGAATAATCCCCCCAGTACAAACGACCTTTTTTTGGTCATTTTTGCTTTATTTTGTCACACACTCATAGGCAGGGAGTGTGTGCTAGTTTAAGGTTCTGATGTGAAAGGGTTAAGGAAAGGCATGCACAAATTATATATGTGAGTGCACACTGCTATGTTTGTAATTGTTAGGCCTCAAGTTGAAAATGAGGCCTGAAGAAGCATTTATACACCCAGTTCTATATAACAGATTCAATCATAGGTACTAATTGTTTACATTCTAATCTCTAATTTATCTTAGGATAAAAATTTTGGAAAATCGAACAGAATATATTTAATTTATTGTTTTACTGCCAGTCATTTTATCTTCATTAGGCTTGATTTTCAGCAGCCTAAATATCTCCCTACTATTTCTAGTCTTACATATAGAGTCAAATTTTAAAGATTCCCCTCAAAATAAACTCAGATATTTGCAAATACTGAACAATGAGTAGGGATCTTTCTATCACTCTAATCTTTAAAAAGGGACTCCAAAGGGCCTTGTGTCACTTTATAATGTTACTATGTTATTTTATAGGTGTAAATTGCTTTATCTTCTTCAGCAAGCATGTGAAAAACTTTTCAAATAAAACTTAACTATTTACATCATGAATGCTATCAGGATATGCCCTAATTATTTACTGTCCTTATACGTAAATTGCTAATATATTTCAATTGAAGAACACTGTAGTGATATGTACAGACCAGGGATAACAATAAATATATTTAATTCTAAAAAAGTTTTCACCTGGCTATTATAAAACAAATATTATAGTAAAAATACTTATTTTGCAAGTTATTTTAGTGTTTCGATTTTTTTTCTCTCAATTACTGTGTGTTTGTATATTTGAAAATAATATGGATTGCTGTATCATCACCTCACTTTTATCACTGTGCAAAATAGTGTCATTGTATGATGTCAAGTGTTACATAAAGTTTGCAATATAAGAGGATACCCTTGAAACATTGTGAGTTGAAGAAAACCATTCAATATTTCTTTAAAAAATTATTAAAATTAATAACTTAATAATAACTCTTAACTTAAATGGAATCCTAGTATTTAGAAAAGAGAAGCTGATTGCCATGACACAAAGAGAGGAATTAGAGAAGGTGCAATCTTTCGCCTACCACAGAAGGCATGACTTGTAATGAAAGTTCTATGAATATCAATTGTAGATTAGCACAAGCTAAGAAGGCATTCAGGACAAGAAGACAACTTGCTATACTCTAGATAGATAGGAAAGAAAAGGAAGCAGTAACCAAAAATTCTGGAGCATGGAATTATATGGATCAGATACAAAGACCATCAGAAAAATAAACCAAAGAGAAGAATAGAAACCTTCAAAAGATGTTGTGCTGAAGATTGTTGTTGTTGAAGATTAGGTATAGATTTAGGCACAGACATTGAATAGAGTACAGGAAGTGTGCATAGGATAGCAGAAGAAGAGGCAATATGGAGTTTGACAAGAAAAAGAGGAACTGATGACTCTTAGAAACCCTTAAGCATAATGAATTAGTGAGGAATACAATAGAAGGGAAAACCAATGAGGAGGGATAGAGACACACATACATATGGTAATTATGAGACATGACAGAAAGAAGCACTGCCAGTAGGGTAGAATATTCATACTGGATAGTGCAGAACGGAGGAGGGCCGCAGTCAATAAATGATAGGACTGAAAGACCAATTAATCAGAATAACAATTTTTTTATAACACTTTCCTTTCAGCATAATCACACTTACATTTGCTTAAATTACATTTTTTAGACTGTTATCACCTAGATAATATTGATTTCTTTTTTTTATTACAACTCATTTACCTACACATAGTTGTTTTATTCCATTCTCTTAAATGCTTATGTTTTGTTTTCCTTTCATTTATATTTATTTCATGAGTTTATTTTTTATCAAATTAATCATGATAGTTCAAAAATTTTTGTTATCCTTCATGTTTTTCTAATGAAAATGCAAATGAGATAGACAGTTTTCAACTATTCAAGTGGTAGTGCATGTTCTGTTGTGTTGTGTTGCACAGGCAGGGTATGGACCATGGGATATCCACAAATACCAAAATCAGTAGAGTAAACTGCAGACTTTGCACGAAAGCAAAGCAATGGAAACAGACAAGGAGAATTCAAATCTTGAATGGGGAGGTTATTTGCCATCTGTAGCTTCTTGGCGAAGCACGCCAAGCTGTCTCTTGGAACCCACAAATACTGAAACTTAAAAACATACCACTTATGTGCACAGGCATGCATGCACTGTATGATGGTTTCATAGTACTCTCAGAAAATTTATTTAAAATTTAAATTATTATTTATAATTATTTAATTTTAATTAAATTAATTATATGTAATTACATTAAATGACAATAGTACTTAATAAATAATTGGTACTCTATGTTTAAAATAATTACTCCTCATATAAGAAAATAAATCATTACATTTCAAACTACTCTAAACATAAAGAGTGCTTAACCCCTCAGGCACATTCGACATAGATACTATGTCAAGTGGAATTCATTCCGATGGACGTCTGACGTAGTCACTACGTCCTACTTGTATAATAATGTTATATTTATGATATTATTATTTTAAAAGGTTTAATTTTAATTTATAATAATTTAAATTAAATTTAAAGTTATTATTAAAATTTAAATAAATACTTTTAATTTTAATATTAATTTATAAATGGTACAATAAGTCATTTAAAATCAATTC
>WURS02411104.1:0-16954 GCA_011762765.2 Rhinocypha anisoptera
ATGCTCCATACGAATGTTTTCACATATTGCTTTCTTGTTTGGAGTGATATTTTTCTTGAGCTTAGTAGTTGCCTCTTTGCTATGAATGCCTTCTTAGCCTGAGATAATCTTCCCTTGATATTGATAGAACTTCTTCCATCCCATGTAATCCTGTTTCCCAGGTAGGTAAAGGACTCCACTTGTCCTAACTTCCTTCCTCACAGCTTGACGTCTGCACTCAACTTCTCTCTTCCATATACAAGTATTTTAGCCTTTCTTCTATTTATTCTCATGTTGTACTTATTCAGTACTTGTTCCATTGCACTCAAGGCAATCCGTAGGCCTATATGTTTCTCTACTATGACTGCTATATTGTCCATGAAATGCAGCATGTTAATTTCTTCTCTATTCACATTATTGCTTCTTCTAGGTATATGTTGAACAACCCTGATAAGAGGTTAAACCTTTGCCTAACTCCTTATTAAATTTTAGTTTCTATAACTACTCCAATTTTCATTTTGGTGACTTGATTCTGGTAGAGTTGGACTAATACTCTTCTATTGTTATAATTGATGCTTAGTTTCCCCATTCATTCTTATTCCATTCAGATGCAACATGCAGAGATAAATTAGATGTACAATGATGAAATAAGAAGTTGCCAGCACTTCCTTTATGAAAAGTTAATTTTAGTGGACACCAACCTTTGGAGGATTAGGAATGGGGAGGTCCAATAATCTGGCCTTCCCCCCATCGACGTTCCACCAATTCAAGAACTGGAGGAAAAAGGCCCCCATCTCCATGGAATGACTCAAAATGTTGCCCACAAATGAGAGTGCGAGGAGAGGAAGCCTGGAATCACATCATGAAAATGGTTAATCATCAGGGGAGTACCACGCACACAAGAAAAGTGGCTTGTTGTGAATGTGTGCTCATGTGATACTACCTTTAAATGCTTCTATTTTGAAACCCAAATTTTTTAATCTGAAACCATCTTTTTTGTCCTTTGAAACATTTTAAACATTGACAAATTGTTAAATTCCATGAAAGGAAAGGTATTCTTAACCTGAAAAACCCACTTCAACTGAGCATGTACCATCACTCAAGAAAGTGCTTCAATGGTAATAACTTAGGGTAAAAATGTGAACTTGAATTCCTTAAAATCACATCTCATGATCAAAAGAGAAATTAATGATTTCTGATTTCATTAAATTAGTATCCATTTTCACTAAATATTTACGTTTCAACAACAGAAAAAATAAGATGACCAGCTTTGATGACAATAATAATTTTTTCCTTGGAAATACATAAAAGCTACAACCTATATTTGTTTAATTTAGGAATTCCACCACGTGATGGCCTCCTCAGTGAACATTTTTCTATGTATTCTGTTTATTTGACATACCCTATTCAAGTACAACATATATGTTACCTTGTGTATGTACTATGTATTTTTGTCATTTGGGTGAATAAATAACACCATATTATAAGTTTTTGCATTCAGGGTGCAAAGTCATCTTTCTCAAGTGTCATTCTGTGAATGCAATGTGGCACAAAGGTGCAATGGATAATTTCCTGAAGAGCATTCTGCATGTGAAACCACACAATCGACTGGTCCGGTGACCATTACACTTTGCACCATCAAATCCCATCACAAAATGAGATGATAGTGAAAGAGCCTTTGGTCAAACAAGGCACAACTTTACCTGACCAGTTCCGTGCAACTCCATGCAGACCAAACTTAGAGCCCTCATACTGACAGTTTCCGAAAGTGAAATGATAGTCTGAGGTCTCTTGAGAATGACCTGCTGAGGTTGAAAGTGGTAGAGTTTGTTACAATACATTTTGTGGAATTAAATCTAGTGTTTTCATCGTGATTATTTCGATGTTCCACCACATTACCCGGCCGGCAATTGATTTAACGTCTAGAGACTTAATTCTGCAAACAAAAAAGTGCCTTTGATGGTGAGTACTATAAATGCCGGAGCGGAGGGTCACTTTTGTGGTTGAACGACCATGAAAACGCAAATCAGTGTGCAGTTGGAAAAGGATAAAGGGAATACGTGCAATTTTTTCCATGCAAATACTTTTCAGAATGAAAAACCTGAAAGTTAAAAAAAAAAGCCTTTGCATTTTTGGGCGAAAGATTATCTGGTAAAAAGTATATTCGAAGGAATCTTAGAGAAGTGAAGTACTTGAGAGGTAATTCATGTTTTTCTTATAAAACGCAGGAATACTAGAGGAGAGAATAAAAAAGAAATGAACTCTCTGGCAAGTGATGGCATAGTTGAGAGAACTCCTGGAAATTAACCTTGGGAATAATGTGACCCACTATGATTATGACGGAAAATGAAGCGATATGTTATCATATGATGGTTATTTCAATGAGGATAACACAATGTGAAGAAAATATACCAAAGGGATAACAAAATTTCAAACCTCAGTTTTGAACAATGTTCACTTTTCCACATGCTTTTCCATTGCCATTCGGTTCCTGTATCGGCGGAAGCATTTGTGAGGGTAAGTTGGGACATTAATAACGAGGGACTATGAGTCGGCGACATTCCAGCCATGTACATCAGGACTTGGATCAAGCAGAAACTTTCCCAAGCGGCGTGTAACAACCCGTGGACTTGAACGACCATCTTATCCATGCTGGCTCTCCATCCCTTGGAAAACAAACATTTTTATTTCAGGCTATAATGTCTTTGCTCTGCAATTGGAAAACACTTCAACTACGCAATTCATTCAATACACAACTAATTACCTCGAGTTCTCTTCTGTCTGATTTTCGCTCGTTTACCCAAATGTCAAGTTTAATTTTAAGGTACTTTAGGACCACAATTGTGATAAGTGACTTTCGCAAGTGGCTACCGGTTAGTTTCCCAGAACCAATCGGAACTCTGACCAATCCATAAAAGTTTTCCGAAAAAGACGCACCTGTTCAATGAGAGATATTTAAAGTTGATGATTATAATAATGACCACCTGTTATGATTCTTAAGAATTTCAAGACGAGGCAGACTTTTACTCCCTTACCGTGATTTCTCAGATAATGATACTGAACAATAAGATTCATTAAAAAATATGTCTCTTGAAACCGATTTGAAAGCCATCCAAATTTCTCTGGGTTTCGGGTAGCTAAAAACTAATAAAACATATTAGCATCCACTAAGTTGACCTATGATGAAACTTAATGAAATATTTTCATACTTGGGCAAGTTGACGACAGGCAGGATGAATAGTAGCGGAGAGAGATTCCTGAGCTAATAACTCAAATATTGATGGCTTGGCATGAGAAGTTGCCGTCATGTGCGCCCCTCGTTCAGCCATTTTAATAATTTATTCTCTCTTTAAAATGGTGTAATTATGATACGGACAATGCCCACCAAAATGAGTCACCATTGAACCACCAAAACAACATGCCCCAGTGAACGCATTTTCAACTAATATCAATAATGACTTCACCCAAAAAAAGGCATGTCATTGTCCCTAAATAAAGTCGGAAATTCATGACGTAAAGAATGTGCGATAAAAACGTTCATCAAATATCATTCTATGAACCGATTTCAGACTTCCTTTCGTCATACCTGGGCTTACAAGACCCTCAAGATAAGCATTTTCTCTCTCTATGATGATAACCTCGAGATATAACTTCATCCAACACCTCAAACTCGAAATTTTTGACTAACAATTGAATGTCGATTTTCGCATGAAAAAGTGTTACGCGGTAGTTATGAAGGCGACTGTGTAAAATTGAAAACTTTGATTGAAATAATTATATGTATGTGCATTCCAGTGTCCTTTGATTTGAGTAATTTATTCACAAAATCTGTTTAAAGGAGTCTTAGAAGTGTGTGGCGGTTCTATTTATTTCCGAATTGTATTCAATGATGAACTTAAGTGCAACTCAAAATTATTTAAAATTTATGATAACATATATAAGAAGAGTAAGGGGATGGAAATAGGTTCTCTTCTTTTGTCTCAATTCTCAGACATTTATTTTGACTAGTTTGACTAGTAGAGGCTTGTTAAATTTTGTCAAAAGACACGGACCAACTAGAAATGTTTCCTATGCTTCTGTAATGTGTTTACAGCATTTGGAGTGGTTGCAAGTGAGTGTGATTTTGGCAATTTTAAGTATTCACTCATATTTTAACAGATATATGAGAACATTTTAGCTCACCACTAAATTAGAAGAGGAAGATTTCTCCCTTAATTACTTATATCAGATGACATATTAAGAATAAATCAATAAGTCCAATGTCGGATCCGTTGGACCTTATTTTTCTTGTATTTTCCACACGTTTGTAATTGTAGCCCTGTCCATAATATCTGAATCTTCATTTTTTTTACCATCCATTCCATTTTTATTGCACAAATATATTTAGTAATTTATCCTGTTACACTTTATTCCCATATTTCCTTTCTTATTTGATAGCCTTCTGGCAAAGTAAATGCACTATCCAAACATGGAGGTAAGTATAGGAAAGGACAGACTGTATTATTACAAGTGTATGAATTCATTTCAATTTATACTTAAGTTTTACAGGTTCTCATTCTCTGGCAGTACCATGGTAATTACATTTTATCTACTGGCAAATCAGCTGCTGGTCAGTTTATTGAATTGAATCCAAAGTATCTGATGACTTCTCTGTTTTTTAACTTCTATAGGGTTAATAGAATGGAACTGTTAGTAGCCAACTCCAACAATGCTAATGGAATGGAATTCTCATTTGATGACCTTTCATTTGTCTCAAAAGTGAGTGAATGTGACAATAAATAATGTAGTGTTTACACAGTTCTCTTTTGCTAATGAAAATGTAATTTTCAGATACTACTCAACCTACCTGCTTAAATTCGATTCATGCAAAGATCCTGAGAATTAAATGTCATTGGGATGGACATGTGAATATTTATGGACATAAATAAAATGCAGTAAATCTATGGAATATGACTTTATTAAGTTACAAATGACAATCCAAGGTGAGAGTAAAATACGTTTGACATTTCTTCAAACAAGAAAAAGTAAACAAATGCTTTTCTTCTCATGATCACAAATTTGGAAGGATACTTTACAAGCAAAAAATAGAAACATATTGATGTAGACGATGGATTTTACTATGATATTATTATATTTTAGAGTTTTTTATTTTTTTGAGTTCATATTCGGTAAGTACCTATTAGATCACATATTTTAATGTTGACACTACAGACATGAGGGTTTTCAGAAAAAAGGTACAGACAAACCAAATTAAAATTATTTAAGTTTGTAGAATTATTTTTAACTAAAAAGATATTATATATAAGACACTCAAAACCACCAAATTCCCATTATTTCATGGGTCCTTAGTCTTATAAAATATACTTGAAGATATTTTTGACCTCAGTTTTGATGAAAGTATTATTTTTCAACCAGAAGCAGTAGAACAGGCTGTTGCTAACATAGTAGTGAGTTAACTCATCTTCATCTCTTTATTGCCTTAAAGGAGAAAATACAGAACACTTTATGAATATGTAGCATTCCTTTTCTGAAAATAGTTTACAGAGGAAGTTTGAACAGCTTTGGTGGAGGGATCATGAAATTTAGAGGGTGCTCCATTTATTTCAGATATATATTCTCAATAGAAAAAATGTCGAATTCATTGAAAGTATAAATTTCTTGTTTGTTGGTTGAATCAGAGAAAAGTATGTTTTAATCACTAGGATTTCAGCTTTGCAATTTTTTACTAGTTAACCCAAAAATATGCATGAAATTACGTGAAAAAGTGATACATATTTATCATATCTTGGTAGAATACTTACACAATGTTTGAAACTGCTGGTGGAGGTTCCGTGATATCACAGTAAACAATGCAGACATCAGCCACAATCATGTTAGGGGTGAGGAACTGTTCCAATGTATTTACTCCTGTGCGTGGCATTCGATCAAACGGATAACCCATGGGACGACGGTCAGGATACTTTTGGTCTCTAAGGCCGCAGAAGCTAGCTGATTCTGCACACGTTGCTCCAGTGGGAGTCACTCCTTCAACCTGCAAAGACATCCATGCCATATAAACAATTCGTTCCTCAAAGAAAAATATTTATGCTAAAGCCCATTTCACAACATCAAATTTTCTGTCGAATCACTTTCAAGATTCCTTGAACAAGTTTTCTTGAAATGACATAACGTCATCCCCTACGGCCATAGAGTATTGAATCCTCATGAAAGGTTTCTATTCCATCAAACTTTTCATTTGACAAAAGGTTCTAAGTATTATCAAAGCTTGAATGGTCTTGAGGTTCTCAATCAAAAGAACAACATAAAATTACCCAGTATTCTGCTTGAGCACCAACGAAGCAAAAAACAGATAACACGGTTACCTGTGAGAGAAGAACAGTGAGTGGAGCACCTCATTAGGTTACACGAGGAGAAGCAGTGTTTGTACGCCGTATAAGTCAACCCAACTATCATCAGAAAAATAAAAGAAGTAAAGCACTTGAAAACAATGGAACCCATAAGTTTTTTGTCCATTTATACTTTTACTGAAAGCCAAATGATGTATGTTCACGCATTTACCAAGAATGATATGATGTTTATCACACATAAATATTTAAGTTGATGAACGGATTCATGAAGTAAACAGTTAACAATTAAATGAATGATGATTTATTCCACAGTTGAAGGTAAATAATTGTTTCAACTATACTTCTATGTCTCTAGACTTTTGTTGATTATGCACTCAGCAACTGCAGTCACTTGTTCAATTTTAATAGTCATGGTCAAATTCCTTTCCACTTTTCTTTGATGGTATGAAAGGCTGACAAAATTGACTCTTAACACTTGGTATTGAATGGTATTTGACTTAATTTTGTGTTCAACAATAAAAGACTAGTGCACTTGAAGAGACTTTGATAATCATTCTTTTTTTCAATTAATTCAATGCTGCAATTGTTCTAGTTTCGTTCTTGCACATTTAAAGTAGGCACATGTATCTCAGTTTCTGAATAATGTTGGAGGGCAATATATCCACTCTATTTCATTTTACATTATTACTCAAGCACTGGAAGTTGACCTTAATATCCCATATCTTTATGTAACCTATTTTTTCTCTGTAGCAGTTCATAATCAAATATCCTTTGACTCAGCTTCAGTCATTTATGGCTTGTCATGAATCATCTTATGCTGCATATCATTGTGCAAAAATTGAAAATTGTTTCTCTTTTCAATGAGCATATTGCAAATGCTTCTCTTGTAATGGTGGTATCTATACTATGGCTATGATGTTATTGCATTAATATATAATATTAATTGGTTTAATTAATCTATTTTAGCTTTTCACAAATGCATGTAAATCGATGATTATTTGAACTCACATTACAAATCTATTTTTTTAAAACTTACACAACTCTTTTACATAATCAATACAATAGCTGTTTTAATTACTACATTTTTGCATTTATAATCTTCCTAAATAAAGTTATATAAGTGTTATATGAGTGATATGTGTCTCCTTTTTTCATATTTTTTATTGGAAAACCATTATTCAAAATGAAAAATCAAAGATTTCCTAAACCTTGTTGACATATTTCATGTTTTAGGAGTCAAAGCCAGCTTTTCTCCCTAATTGTAATTTGCTTATTGATAAAAAAGTTCTTGTTTGGAATTAAATTAAATTAAATTGTACACCAGTAGGAGGATATGATTATTTATCTTTTCCAGTTCAACTTAAAGCAAAAATTGAGTTTGAATTCAACCAACCATATCAATAATGGATGTGTTAAAGCTAAAAAATTATAAAAATCTGAATTGTTCAATTTCTACATGGTTTATATAAATAAAACTCACTGAATAAAGTAATTCAGCTGTTATTTCTTTGGCGATCCAAAGTTTTGAAAAAGTTAAATCTGGAACAATAAAATCAGTTCCTAAATAAAATTTTCAAGAAAAATGTGTGGTCACAGAAATGAAACATTAATAAGGAAGGAAGACACCTCGATTAAATATTTCCAAGGTGACAATGACAAACTAAATTCCAAAGTTATTCACAAGCCTTTCTTAAGTGTTAGGCTGACGTTCATCATTATATTTTGTTCATGGAGCATAATCTAACATTAAAACCAAAGATTATGACATAGAGTTTGAATCTCATACCCTGTCATCCTTGAAGTCAGAGAACATGACAAAGAGTTGGCATGGGAATCCATCGGCAGACCCCTTGGGGATGAGCATGTGCTGGGGCCAGCCGCAACCACAGAAGTTGAATGCCTCCAGTGCCGTCTGACCAGTAGGACGAGCCTCCAGATCTCGGAACGTGCTCTCGAAGGGAATCGTGATTGACGATTGGGTTGATTCTCTTGTGATGGTGGATGTTTTTGGGCTTCGGCCCACTGTCGCAATGAAAATGATTTAAAAAATGTTTATGCTATGGAAAGAGTCATTTAGGAAGAAATATCAAGAGGTAAATAGAATTTGATTACATTAAAACCCCTACTTAATGAACTCTTGGTTAATGAACACCTCCGTTTAACAAACACTTACATTTAACAAACACCTCCATTTGACAAACTAATACTATTGGCCTGGCTAGCTTCCTGCGTAAATACATTGATGAATACTAACAGGAGTTTGTTAATGAGAAGTATTCACGGAAGTGTCCTGGGTAATACGTAGTATTACTTCATTAAATGGAGGTGTTTGTTAAGCAGGAGTATGTTAGCCCCTAAGCTGCGGAGTACGTAGATCAATTCATGTGACTGCAGAGAATACGTTTCAGTATGTATAATCCCCACCATCGTACCCTCCTTAGGTCCTCTCCAAATTTTATGGCCCTTCCTTTATAAAAAGGTTCGAACGGTCACACTTCCCTATTGTTCCGGAATAGGGCACCCCTTTGCAATGCTGTTTATAATGGTTCATGACCCTCGGGCGAGTTTCATGGATGCATTCCGTCCGCCAATATCTTGGAAATTCTCTCCTGACCCACCCTCGTCATTTCCCGTAGTTGTATCCAAGTATCAGTAGATTGGTGGTCATAAATGAAAGTATTTATGTACTGTTTGATATCAAATTAGTCAGAAATTATCAAGGAAAATAAATATGGAATTAATTTTTGGATATATTTATGCATAAAATATTTTGATATAGTCTATTGTATCTCCACTACCCCCCATTGGAGGGAATAGGACTTCACAGTCAATAAGGGTCATCCCAGGTCCGCTAACTAATAAACCTTTGTCGGAAATAGAAGGGTAGAGTGCTGAGGCTACTTTTCTCATGCATACAGTCGTCACGAAAAAATGAGGCTGCTGAAGCTGAGGGGTTAAATTTTACTATACAATGTTTTTTTTCATTTAATTAAGATTCTCTGTCAAGTAGTATGCATACATACACTCCAATGTGTGTCACCTTGACCCCTGGGCTGTGGAATACGTGTATCTACTTCTCGGCAGTCAAGTTCGAATGGTCACACTTTCTTATTGTGCCAGAATAGGGTGCCTCTTTCCAGGGCCTTTTTAGAAGACCCTCAGCAGAGTTTGACGAATGAATTCCATCTGCCGAGTTTTAGGAAATTCTTTTCTGACCCACCCTCGTCATTTCTCGTGGTTGCCTCCGAGTTTCAGTTATGAATCAAAGTATTTACTTACTGTTTAATGTTATATTGATCAGAAATTATCAAAGAATGTAAATATGGAGTGCATATTTGGAATATTCCACATGAAATATTCAAACTCTGGTCAATCATATATCCACTGCCCCACTCGGAGGGAATTGGGCTATGCGGTCAATATGAGTCATCCCAGGTCAGCCATCCGTTAAACCTTTGCCGGCATTAGAATGGAAGAATGCCATGACTATGTTTCTCCCATACACAATCGTCATGATAAAGCAACGGTGCCGTAACTGAGGGGTCAAAGGTAATGGCATCTCTCATGGGCAGCCAGCCTTCTCGACGCACAAAAATGACATTCACCTAAAGCATATCAATTGAACACTAGAATAGTTTTTTAAAGTTTTACTCACATGTCACCACAAACTTGTCCAGTTCAATGAAGAGGAGTCTCTGGTCTCTGAAAAGCATTGGGAGGCCTCTTTCATCAAACTTGGGGGCAAGGAAAATACGCATGGTACCAGTGCGCTGAACATTTGAATTGTTCTCCACCTACAGTCAAGCCATCGGGCAAACAAAAGAAAGGATTAAAGTAAAGGGAAGCTGCAACTTCTGATGTCTTTCTGTTCTGTAAACCATCAAACAGTGGAAAATGTTTGATGGTGTTTTGTTTGTTTACACAAAGTATATATTTTTTGCTTTAAACCATTTTTAAGTCCTTCTGAGTTACAGGCTAATCAGGAGGTGATTATACATATAAATGATTTTAATTATATATCATAAATAAATTATTTCAATAAGTGTGATAAATATTTATATAATCTGCAGTATAAAAGTAAAACTAACTGGAAATAAGAAAAAAAAAACATTTTTACACAGCATTAAATCTGGAGCCGATAAATTGGCACCTTAAACGTGTAAAGGTTACATGTAATGTATTATATTATTCAATGCAGTTTTATTTGCAAACGTGACCATTAAACACAAGAGAATAAAAATGTCATACTTGTATTTTGTAGGTGAAGGGAGCATGTTGCAATTGAGTGAGTCTGGCGAAAACAGATCCTCTTGGAGTGAAGTCCAATCCTCGCGACAGGTCAACATCCCTCTGTTGCCAGAAGGTCATCATTTCATTTTTGCCTCTTCCCTTTGTAGTCACTTCCAAGCTGAGCATTCTTATATCTTGGTACTCCAACTGTATGAAACAAGAAGAGAATGGCAGTTTTGATAGTGGCTATACTACTGTGAAAGTACCAAAATACTGTAGATGTAGTTAGAAGATAGGACAAAATAAAAACATACATAAAGACTAATAAGACTGAAAATTAAATGATCAGAAGATAATATGGTACCTTTTCACCTTTTCAAAATACAATTTTTTGAATAAAAACATAATATTATTAGTCAACTATAGAGTGGATGGAAATGTGAGGTCAATTTAAGAATGCGATCTCTTCAAATTGAGCTCTTTTTAAAATATTGCAGTGAAAATTAGTGAGGGAATGACCTTAACTACAATATGTAATAAGAAAAAAAATAAACATCCCCACTAAAGAAAAAGTAAAGAGCAAAAAAAATAATCTGAACCATGAAATACAAAGGAGAAAGAGAATATTTTTTGTGAGGAAAGATAAAAGTTCTTTGCCAATATAAAAAAAATCACTGTCATTGTAAATAACTGATTTCCTAAGATAAAGAAAGATTGTTAACACCTTTGCTGTGGAAAACATATCTACGTTTTCCTCAGGCACCTGCAGAGAAAAAATATATTTTTTTGTTCTCATAACCAAGTCTGAGATTTGATTTATCACACTCTCTTATGTTCAGGAAAAGGGTCCCCCTTTTCCCCAAGCATCCTTATTAAGGAGGGTGCATGTCCCTCGGGTATGGTTGGCAACTGTGCTCCCTCCACTGAGTTCTGTGAAAAATATTTCCTTACCCTCCCTCATAATTTACCTCAGTTATTCTGAGTTTTGGTAGTGTGTAGATCTTAAAGTTGTAAATCAAGGTATTTGTCTACTGTGTACTGTCAAATCATTCAGAAATTATCAAGGAAAGTAAATATGAAGGATATTTTTGGGTATTTTTCCTTATGAAATATTTTGACTCTGTTAACAGATTACAAGGATCCACTACCTGCTACATAGGTACCCCCTTGCCTTGAAGGAAGAATACCCCCTCTCCCCCTACTTTTCTTGAGCACATGGTCATAGAGAAAAGAATGAGAATGCACAGCTCTTAACCCTTTTGCACTCCTTTGTCAAGTCCAATTCGACATGTAATATATCCAGTTCCACTCCAATGTAGAGTCCAACTCGACATTTTTTTCATGTCTTTTTTTAGCTTATATTTCACATCTAGCTCAACAGATGGCCCACTCCTGAACAGTGATGTCCCCTACCACATTGTTGATGTAACTTTTGGAGGAAATACTTCATTTCAGGTCAATTTTTATTTATTTGTTACATCTTTTTTTGTGACAGTTTCTCTTGTTGCGAATCTCTTAAATGGACTTGTGGAGGCTGGGCCAGCATTCATTGAAAGAGTGCAAAGGGTTAAGGGTTAACATTCATAAGTTTTCATAATGTAAAAGCTATATATTCTATTTATAAATTTACTATTTTGAGGACGTATTATTATTTAATTTTTGTATATTTGTTTCTTCTTCATTTACAAGGTGACTGTTGTGGTCTATATGTTTAATATGTACCATAGTTTTTTCCAAATTTTACCTCTTAAGTGGCTCAATGGCACTTTTAAGTGTTCAATGGCTCACAATTTTTTTCTCCTATTCAAGAAAAAAGTCGGGTTGATGCATGGATACATCACAGTGCTACATCACACTTGTAACACATGAGAATGTACGATGATGCAACTTCACTTTACCTTATCTACAGGATAGCTGGGAAGAGTTCTCTTGTGCATTTGGAACAGGTCATCTGTGAATGCATGCCAACGATAAAAAATGGGATCTCTCATGGCAGTTGTTGGATCACCCATCACCCCAAAAGATTCCTGAAATGTGACCACTTCATTATTACTTATATCACATTCTTTGGAGTTGGTGATCTTATATAATGCTCTAATAGTGTAATTACTTCACTGTCTTGAGAACCGAGACATTTAAATTCATTTCCATGTAAACAATAAAAATAAATCCCTTAAGTGGGCACATTTTATTGTAATTAGTTTTGGCTATGCAAATTCAGGCATTCAATTTATTCTATTAGAAGTTATACTGAACAATGAATCTAAATTTTAAAAAATGCAAGCTACATAATTGGTAAATATGTTAAATTGGCTTATTATAATCTTTATTTTTGTTTGTAAACTATTTGTTTTTCAACATCTAAAAATTCATATTGGAAACCTTCATTGAGATCCAGTAACAAGTGAATGTGTTACTGAATTACAGAAATTACAGAAATGTGTACAGAAATTACTGGATTTATGTCTCTAACTTTTTGTTTGCTGTCTTTGACAGTGCCTGGGAACATTAATATGTTCAATGAAGCACATACATATATTTCAAAACAGGTAATGAGTTTATTTTAAAATTTAAGTGTACTTATTTCTGCAAAAAGTATCTACATGCTCTGATGCCAGTGAGAATTGTTCATGTACTCACCAGGTGTCGCTGATCAGGATCATGAGGCAGGGCAAGCAGGAAGTGCCCCAGGTTGTGCAGGTTGCCATAGAAATTGGGGTTGATGGACAAGATGCTGGCTTCAACGAGATCAGCGAGGACGTCTATTCCGCCCTCCTCTGTCAGTTCCACGGTTTCTCCATTTGTCTGTGCAAAATAAAAGGAACCGGAATTGATAATTGCCGCACCAAAGTGAACAGGGTAATCTTAATTTCATATCTACTTTTGAGTTTTTTATATTTTCCATTTTTGATTAATCCAAAACATGATTTATATCCCTAAAACAAATATTCCCAATAATTTACATGAAATTCCAAGATCCAAAAAAGTTATATAATTTTAAATAAATAACTTGAGAGGCAAGTAGATGAAATGAAGTTTTAAATTTCCATTCTGCTCCAATCTGAATTATTAATTCTGAGGTTGGTTGTAACGGGAGGGGATACATGTAGTGTCCTCACTCATCCTGCCTGGCTATCAAATTTGGCATTTGGAAGTCTTTAATTAATCATGGCATATGGTGTTCCCATTCTCAGCTGTGTCACTCACACAACTTTCTGGTATCAGTAATTCCAGAAATGCACTTTTGGTTAGGGGACGTTTTGAAGTGATGCTTGCATTGCGAACTATGTACTCATCACTGATCTTTCATAGCCCAACTTGATTTGATTGAGTACATTAAGGAAAGCCCTTTGAAAACAAATACAATAGTTCAAGAGAAATCACTCCTGAGAGAACCATTGACAAACACAAGCACAGACAGTACAGGAAGTTAAGGATAAAAAAGACAATAATAGTAATGCAAATGATTCCACAATTCAAACATACACAACTTACATTGAACCTTCTTGCTGTTGAAGTAAGTATTCATAGAGTTTATTTTTTAATTTCTTTTTTGAACTGAACTTCATTGAGGTAGGGAGGGAGTTACAGAATTTCATGGATGTGATTAGGAAGGAATTTTGTAAGGCTGTGATGTGGTAATTTGGGAGGTAGAAGTGGTCTGGATTTGAACGGGTGCAATGGTCCCGTGTTAGGTGTTTCACGTGGAATGTGTCTATAAAATAAGGAGGATTTTTCACATTCAAATATTTTATACAAAAAATAATATCAGTTGCAGTATCACCTAATGTCAGTTTGCAATGAGGTGCTTGATTCCTCGAACACTTCAATGGAATTCAGTCTATCAGAAATCTTTTGTGCACTTAAGAGGGGGGGGGGAAAGATCAGGAAAAAGATCAGGATAGAAGATCAGGAAAAATCGTACTCACGTTTATCACTCTGCCGAGGTGAATGGCTTCGATGATTCTGTCCCTCCACCTCTCCAAATCAGCGATGTCGAATCTGATTTGATCAGTCTCACGGTTGACATCCTGCAAAAGTTAAAAAAAAAAAATTCGATGTTCAATTTGGGACTTTTATTGAAGGATATATCATTGTTCTGATATTAAGGCTTCCATTGCTATTGCTGCTTCGTATTCTTGAAAACGATGGCGATGCTGAATTGGTGTTATGTTTTTCATGAATTTTTAATGGTTAAGAATTGGTTATTAAATGCAATCTTTTTGACATCTATGTTTCTGTAAGTGTATCAATGTTGATATTATTTATTATGCTTGTATTGCATTTTCTTTGCAAAGGTGGTCACCACCCAAAGGCAGAACTCTTTCTGGGTCACCTAAGGTATATATATATTTATTTATATATATAAGATATATATTTTTATAGATACTTAGGGTATATATAAAAAGTAAAGTTATATGTATACATGTTGGAACCATTAAAATTACTATTATATTATTATAATTATATTTCTCCTGGCATACGTACGCTGAGAACTGCTCCCGCAAACCTCGGGGGATATTTGCGGCTGGCCACCAGGGTGTCCAACTTGGGGAAGTATCCATCCGTGAATGGTTCCCTCAGGTTGGTCAGACGCTTCACCCTTCCAAGTCTGTTGCACAATCTCTCAAAGTTGTACCTTTTGAAATAGGATGTGATCATAGTCATAATTGCATGAAACCTTTGTGGAACTTATGTGATATCCCTTACAATTAGAACATCTTTTAGAAAAAATAACATAATGAAAAAAAATGAAGAGACAGCAACAATATGATGAGAAAATTTGCAGAAATTACAAGGTTGTTCTCATTAAAATCCATAGTAAATGTTTCGATTAGAACCCCAGTTTTAATATGAGTGATATTGAATTAATAGTAATTAAAAGTATTATTAAAGTAATGTTATAAAAGTAATATTAATAAGAGTAAAATTAATATTAAAACCCTGTTTCAAAAATCTCAAATAATGACCCTGCATGATATTTACCTATATTTATCAATTTACCCTTAGTGTGGGAATCCATCTCTATTTCCACCAAACTCATCTGTTCATAGCTACCAGACTTGTGGTATAGAGAACCCGTTTCTAAAGAATCCATCACTCGTATTATCCAAAAATGGTCCACATAATTGTGCATCTCTTATTTATAATAAGTTACCAATTAACTTAAAATATACATCTCCAGAGATTCCTTTTAAAATGAAATTAAACAGCTGTTGCTGAGGGAAAGCAATTACAGCATAATTTATTTCCTAAACGATATCTTTTGATAAGCTGATTTATTATTTGGAATTATTCTAATTATAATATATTTGTATGTATTTGCCTGTATATTTATTGTTTTCCTTGACTACGTTCAATTCCACATGACCAACTGAATAATAAAAGCTATTGTTGTTATTATTATTATGGATGTGATGAAGTCAGTTTTAAAATCTCACGATCCTCAAGAAAACTTTTGAATAATATCCTATCAGTTTCACTGTGAGGCAGTTTTGAGAGAAACTACTTTTCCTGGGGTGAATGGACTTTCTCGATTACCAGGTGCCAATGCCATACTCCTCTGGAGCATTGTGATTTTTTTGACAGATCGAAGCCACCTCTACCCTTTACTTCAACAGAGTTCGTGGCAACATTGAGGTGAAATACGGTATTGAACATGTTTCGAATGCGAAAAAAACGATGAAAAAATTTTTGAGGGGGATAATGAATAGGTGCTATCGCAGTAGTGGTAATCATGTACTCCATTCGTCAAAAGTCACCCCGAAATCTTTCCCGACAATTCTAGAATTCATAATCACAACACTAGTGGCAAATATACTATTCACCCATCAATCAATTCTGCTATACTCTTTGTCTCAACGGGTCACATCACTCAACTTCTGCCATCTTCAACAAGATTCCGTTACATAGCATGGCTACTGAAGCAATAACTTCATTTAAAGGGAAGTTCAAATCAGTGCTGGATATTAAAACTTATTACAGTGTTCAAGATTTCAAGAGGATGAATTGTAGTATGTATGTATGTAGGTAGGTACTGTATCTGTAATTTGTGTGTATATGTAGGTTTTATGACGATCTTTATGGTATGTATATGACCCTAAGGATAAAATAAAAATTAATAAAATTATTATTATTATCAAACTTGGAAAGGAGTCAACCGATCATTATGCAAACTGGTCTGTGTCATTAGTTGACATTTGCTTCATTGCGCCCTCTCTTCCTTCTAATCTGGAGACCACGTCTCGATTACCTGGCCTGGATTTGCTGGTGCATGTAATAGAACACTTCTCCCCTCCTGTCCTTCCGGACGATGCTCAATGGTGCCTGGAAGGGGAAGATGAGGTGCCAGTGCCAGTGGTGCAGGTTGATGCCCACGTCCTCGCGGAAGTAGGCCA
>WURS02411215.1:0-16953 GCA_011762765.2 Rhinocypha anisoptera
AGAGTTCTCACGGCCTCAGTAGTAGTAGCATTGCTAAGTGTGTGGAATGCGGCGACGGGGAGGGGGGGGGGTGGGGGAGGAGCTACCACCACTATTATTATAATAATTATACATTCCTACACAACTGCAGCCTTGGCTGCAACAAACCATTTGATTCTTCTCGAAGAATAGACGTATACTCCAGTTGGCGGGATACGAATTTGTACATGTAACGAGTTTTTTAAAAATTATCTAATATAACACATTTATTATATATGGAGTTAATTTATATTTCTACTCATATAGAACTACTCCCATTCTTCTTTTAAAAAACCTTTGGTATTTCAGTTAAATATAAGAAGAAAAAATATTTTATGACAAAGCCATTACGGAATCTAGCCCGGTATTTCAATATCATTCCATGCATATATTCAAAAGTTGTACATGCAGGGCAATTTTAATGTCTCTTAATGTACATTCATTTGTATAAAAAAAGACTTCAGGTTGATTTCAAAAGCCATCGAAATACCGTTCTGTAATTTAAAATGAGACCGTAACTCAAACACGATGGAATTCTGTTATTGGAGCAATGGTTACGAACCGATGTTACCCCCTACACGGTATCAAGAAGGAAAACAACTCACGGAAATTAAAACTCATTATTTGTCTGACTATTATATATATATATATATATATATATATATATATACTCGTTCGACAAGACTCCGAGGTAATGCGTCATCACTTGGACTCAAATATTCTCATAAAGATGGATTAAGTCGCATTGAGCTGACACACAATTAATTTTCTCGAAAAAGGCTACCACAAATGATAGAGATTTATTTTGATGGGAAGTGTACGACAGAAGTGTCTGGAGTGCAGCACAGGTTCTCAATCCGAGGAGTATGAAGCGATAGGGGGAGAGGAGGTTGGGTTCCATCGCTCCAAGCACCCAAGCTTCCCATTCCAGGAAAAGAAAATAATCACCAAAATTAAGAGAGCACTTGGTAATGAAATTATTTTTTATTGTCGCAGTGAAGTAAGGTCCCCGCCGATTGCAATCGAAACACGGTCGAAGGGAACGAGCCGAAATACTTAACGGGCGAAGGCACAGTTTCGGAGTGAGGGAAGGAGTCAAGACTGTTGGAAACAAGAAAAGTATCAGCTTAAGAATACATAGAAACTCTTCTTCTTCGAGTATCCATGACTCCCAAATGAATTCACAAATCGTGCTCTTCCACAGAATTTCAATGCTCACTGCGCGCTACACCGTGATGCGGCACCGTCATTTAATACAATATTCACTTGGAAATCGCAAATTCGGAAAACTTCCTTCGAAGTGAAGTCAGACGTCGTGAAATACAACTTTGAGTATCATTGAGTTATCATTTTAAGGTAGAAAATATTCTCAAATACAAAATTCATTAGAGAAAATGGAAGTAAAATAATTTATTTACAAAAATGTAGCAATCAGGGCTTATAATTCGTAGACAGAGGATAGCAAAGAAATTCATCTTATCTAGGAATCGAACACCTATCACTCAGAACAAACTGTAACCTTCGTTCTGGCCACCACGACACTACGACAAGAGATGCCTTACGTAATACAAAGCCTACCTACCATTTTCGTCATTCATGAAAGAAGTTTATGTTTATGCGTAATTCGTTTTAGTGTTTCACCTCAACTTTGAAAAGCAGTGGAGAAAAAATTTCAGCATTTCAGTGCAATTATAAAGTGGTCATTTTAATATTTTAACACCGAGAGTACTAACAGTATACGCAAAAGCCCAAAACCATGACAATTTAATGTGTTACATTTATTTCGAGGGAGTTGTTTCATGAACATGAGCTGTCGTATTCTTTGGGAATTCGGGCATATAATGCTGGAATGCAAGGCGTATTTAAATAGCCATCCTGAAAGTGTAATCCCCATGATATTCATGTCGTAATTTTGAATCGGTCATGGAACTCGAGCTGGTAGATAGGAAACAAAACCTCTCAAACCGTCGAGACTGTGGCTCCCTCATTTTTGTCGGAATACTTTTGGGTCCGATTGTACATATCGGACGAAGAGAGGTCTGCGTCGAGAGGCGATGGACCGAAGGGGAGTGAGACTTGGACAGGACTTGTCTGCCGCCGTCCACATGAGCACGAAGAAGAGGGAATGGCGGGAGATGGGAATGGGAAGGGCGGGAAACACGAGCGAATGATTGCGGGGAAATAATTCAGTCATAATCCAAATGAGGGTCTGCTTCGATCATTTGGTCAAATGGCTGCTGCAGGCGACCGACCGAAAGCATTAAAATACAACGTGGAACTTAATTGGAGAATCGAATAAATTTCAAGAAGGAAAATTGATGCTATTCTCAAATAAATATAAGAGCAATATCGAGGAACATCAGCATAAAGAATAATCTAAATTAAAAGAAGAAGATCGATTCAGTTACGTGGGAGTCGTTCTGGAATGAACAGGGCGGGGAATGGAGGAGGTAATACGACAGGAGGGACGGCTCCGGCGACGGAAGCAATGTCGCACGCGGGCACTACTAGTTGGCGAATGCAGTATTCGTCAGGGACTAAGAGAATGGATTCTCGTACGGGGCGTGGGATCATGTGACTCCGAGACCCGGGGAGAAGGAAGACTTTTGGACAGGGGAGCAGCGGGAGAGGATCAGGAAAACGGATATGGACGGAAAGAAAGTGGAATGAAAGTTGGAGTTGGGTGTTGTGTGCGGAGGACGAGGGGCCTCTGCTTGCTGTAGTTGAATTACAACAGAACATAATAGAATAAGAGATGTGACTGTGAGCTTTAGTGTAATATGCCATTTTTAAGATACAGTGGTATATTTGATTAGGAAACAAGGAAAGGGATAGGAACACAAAATGTGGAACATATTTGTAATTTTTCTCATTTACCTTTTCATATCTTATGTTCTACAGGCATTAATAATAATCTATTTGTGTAATGAATTATGCACTTGTTTAAATATGTTATCATACCTTTAAAAGTCTTGGTTTATATCTTAAATATCTTTTTTTTTCAGGCAAGGACGCCATGGGCCATTATCACCCAATATCTTCCTTTCTGGTTGACAGAGTCAGCCCTGTACAAACAAGCTTTCATACTGTCTCTTCTAATCCTAATCCCACCCCTATTAATTTCTCCATTCCTTTTGTCTCCCCTTCTTATCCTCCTCCTGCTCTCCTCTGCCAGTGTGGTTGGCACTTTCTCTGCATGGATTGCTATCAAAGTGTCCAGAATGATTCTCAAGCACACCATCCCATTCCACTTGCCCCTCTCCATCTCTTCATGTCTCAAACTACTCGTAGAAGTCATAGGAGATTACGTTTTTAGATTTTTTCCACTTATTAGCATATTTCCATGGGAATGGTTTTCATTTTTCAAAGCCCATTTTGAGTCTAAAGATTCTCTAAAAAATGGAGGGGCTGCGAAAGATATATCAACTCAAGCATCAAGCTATAGCAAGGCCTTAGAAGGAAGAATATTGATCAGTGAGGCAGATTCATCAAATGTGCCAAGTCAAAACTTGGCGAGGGTTGTTCATATGACAGTTAGAGAGGTAAAAGATGGCAGTACTGCATCAGTAGATGATGAAAGATGTAAAGAAGAACTGGTGGGTTTGGAGGTGGAGGAGGTAGCAACAGCAGCTGAGGGTGAACAGGTTTCAGGATTAAAAGGAATAGATAGGGTTAGCATGATATACATGGAGGAGGGAGAGAGTGGAAGAATCTTAAAACGCAAGAGTAGTAGTGGGAGAAGTAGTATTGTACATTTCACCAGAGGTCAAAATGACAGCCAACCATACATTTCAGATAGTTCTAACAGTGGAAAGGAGAGGGGAGAGAGAAAATTGTTCTCAGAGATCATAGTATCTGAGGGACGCAGTCAGGGTCATTGTGATACAGGCACTTCTGATAATTTCTCACCCACTGATGATTATTCACTAGAGAAAAATATTCAATTTAGGTCTGCAAATGATCCTGGTTTATGGAAGCTTAAAAACAAGCCCACCAGAAAAGAAGACTCTTCAGAGGACTCCATAAAATCGACCAAGAGTAGTGATCTAATATGTCATTCAGGACCAATGGAAATCAAGGGTGAGTTGAAAAAATGTTAACACGTAGCACTCTTGTAGCTTAAGTTGAGGGAGTGATCAAATCCTCTCTAACTTCATTCTTGTTTTTTAAAATACAAGACCCACTGTACTGCAACCATTCTAGCTGTACTGTAATAGTGAAACATATATATATATTGGCCATTGCTGCATCAAGAGAGAGATTCCAAGGGATAGCTCAGGTTGTCTCCTATTCCATACTCTGTATAAACATTGAACAGTGTTCCTTGTTCATATTTGGCTCTCGTAATATAAATTCTTTTCTGGCAAAACTGGGTTCTTAATGGAAGTCATCTTGTAATAGTTAAATGCTAAAACAAGAATGCCATGGTTAATAATGGCAAATGATTCCTCTAAGCTCATGGCTAAATGCGATAATGCTATGAACAACTTGAGAGGTCATGGTAGTTCAGTGAGTAGAGTGCTCGGCTATTGTACAGGTAGCCTGGATTCCAGCCTCAATGATACCTCTGGACACCTCCAGCTAGAGTGACATCTGAATGGTTTCCTGGGAAAATGCAGGTGACAGGGGTGTGTTTCTAAGATTTTACAGAAATCCCAAATGGATTTGCTTCAAAAGGAATCCGGATTTGAAATTACTTTCAAATTTTATTTTCCATGCATTTCAGACTCATCTCCGGAAAGTCAGTCCACTTGGAATGGTGTGACTTAGTTTTCAAGTAGAACTTCGATGAAATGTCAGTGTTTTCATGGTAAAAGTGAGGAACGAAAAGCAGTTACCCAACAATTGTGTGAAAATTATTATAGATGGAATTCAATGTTAAGACTTTTATTGTATAACACTGATTGTCACTCGAGTACTATCCCCTCACTATGAACAGCAAAGATATTGGTTGCTGTGCCTTAGCCAAATGTGAACTGTTGGAGGTATATATTTATTCCCATTTTGACCCAACTCTGTGGCGCATAGAACCCTTCCCTCAGCTCCTGGGTGGTGGTTAATTGACCCTCAGTAGCTCTAGGTGCCCCTTTTTGGAATCTGTCCATAGTCAATTTTTTGTTTGTCAAGGGTGTTTTTTTAAAACAGCCATTTTTGAAAACTCAAGTAATATTATTAAAAAACTGAATTCCCATCATTTTTCTGAGCTTATACCATTTTTACATGAAATTCTACCATTACATTTTCAAAAAGAAGTAGTTACAAGTACAAAGGCATGCAATGTACATGGCTGTAACACTATTAGTAAAACTCACAAAAAAGACTATTTTAGTGTACTATTCATCCTGTTACATTGGACACATGCTATGAGAGGGACTGCTGATGTGACCGCGGGAGAGGTCACCATTGCTGTTTGGCCAAGAAAAGGTCTCGTGCCCTGATGAGAAGGGTCCAAGAGGGAAACATTTTATGCCTGGAAACTTAATCATTTCAAACTCTCTTGAAAACAAGCTCCATACAGAGGGTTAAAATTTCTGTTTGCACACTCATGTGCTGGGACAGTATTCCAAATTAGGACTCTGGCATTAAAGGGTTAACATACCCTTAATAATAATAATAATTTATTGTCCTAAGGACAATGCAATAATTTTTCAGGTATGGGATTCGCCATGCATAAATTGGTTACAATATAAACAGGTGACTTGTAAATCTATTTAAAACATTATCATAACAAATGTACATGATAATACATTATTTACATATTTTTAAATCATCAGTTAAAAATTCTTTCACAGTGTAGTAACATTTTTCTACCAGCAACTCTTGTAATGATTTTTTAAATTTCAATATTGACTTAGCAGCCTTTATGTTGGCTGGTAATGTGGAAATCTTGGTGCCTCTGACCATTGGGCTATTTGATGACATTGTTTTTATGTGATGGGTTACATGGATGTGGTTATAATTTCTAGTAGCATGAAGATTAATTTCACTATTAAAATGATACTGCTCAATGTTATATGTAACTAGAGTAGCAACACAATGGCTGGAATCCTTAACATGTTCAGTTGTTTCAACAGTGGTTTGCATGAAGTCCTGTGGGGAACCCCCATCGTACATCTTACAATTTTTTTCTGTATGGTGAAATATTTTTAAAGTAAACTTCAAGGATCCCCAATGGACAATACCATAAGAGGCTCTTGAGTAAAAGTTAGAGAAGTAGACAGATTTTAACACATCCAGCGATAACAGTATTTTGAAGAAACCAAATTTGATACAAAACAGAGTTGAGAATGGAACACAGTTTTGAAACATGCATGGACCAACGTCCAGTTTCTTGGACATGCAATCCCAGAAACTTGGCATCTTTAGCTAATAAAACCAATACTATTTAATATCAAAATTGGAAGATTTTTGAAGCCAGATTGGTTAAACAATAGAACTTGTGATTTGCTTCAATTTAATTTTAGTTTATTATTGATACTAATGATTCTTGGGCCTGATTAAAAAGTCCACTAATGTTTTTGACTGAAATGACAAAACTGCCATCGTCCACGAATAACACAGGTTTTATAATGATTTTGTTTATTAATAATGTAGGTCACTAGCATAAATCAGGAATAGAATGGGACCTAAAATAGATTCCTGAGGCACACCTGTAGTTATCGTGTAAGGGTTTGACAAACAAAATAAATATTTTATAAATAAAAATTATATTATTAATAAATTAAATTAAAAATATTTTATAAATATAATTTCTTATTAAATCTATCAATGTTTGGACTGTAGTTCAAAATGGATAAAGTCCTGCTTATAGAGCAAAAGTGAAGAAAAAACTTATGCTCTGTTCTCTTCCCTTATCGTACTCTCTTGTATGTTGAAGCATCTATCTCACTGATTCCATCAATGATGGATATGTTTTTTTTAATCTCCTTTTTATTTAGAATTGTAAATGACCCCTTATTTCTGCATTGTAGTTTCTCACACTAAGCCATGATTTTTTAAGAGGTTCATCATATTTTATTTGAGGATTTATAATGAATTATGTATCATGTTTTCAAAAGAAGGACATCACTTGGAGACATTACTCTAACTACAAGATTTTGAACTACTTCTCTTACATGTTTCACGTCAGATTGTTTCGTTGTAGAATTATCTAAACATGCTGACATCTTTAGTCAATGTCACATCTTTCTTCAGTGAGTAATTTACCTTTAATCTTTATTTGGTCATTGATTCACACCCCAAAGTTTTTTCCCTAATTCAATCTGACTCTGTAATTTTTTATCAGAATGAAACAAAGATCCAAGTACTTTTCACAATGTTGACTCGTTTCCACTAATAAGAATGAAAGCATAATTTGCTTTTTCCACATAAATGTAATCTAGGAAGACCAAGTTGTGCTTTTTGTCATTTTGAAATAATTTCACAGTTTCTACAGATTCAGTTAACAGTATTTGTTTGCAATTTAATGTAATTGTAGCTAGTACTAATCTAATAATGAAACAATACAGAACTTAACCTTAAATATTTTACTGACAAGAAAATAATTGCCTTCTAAAAACTAGTGATTTTTTATGACTTTAAAAGACCACTTCTGGTACATTTTTATTGAAGCAATCCCCTGTTCAAATGAAACCCTGGCTGTATATTGACAGTCATTCATTTATTTTCAGTACCTAGGCTTCAGTATTTTGTCACGAGGTGTTGAATTGTCACAACTGATTTTCTTTCCAGGTGAAGAAGGAAGAAGCCAAAGCTGTAATTCTCACAGTTGGTGCAAGAAGGGTGTGAATCTTGAAGAAGAGTTGACCCTACTAGTCAAGGATATTCATTCAGAATGTTTGAATAGTTGGTATCCAGCTTTGAGCTCAAATAATGAATTTCCATTGGAATTGAAAACTTTATTAGACATATGTGTTAAAAGAGCAGTTTCTCTTGGAGAAGCAAGTAACATCTCTACTCTTGCATTGAAATTGGGTTCTTTGTTTCTATGCCATCTACGAGAATTTCGAAAGTCTCGGTAAGTGAAGCTAAACATTTATGCCCAATTTATTGATTTTTATTTTATCACAGAGTGTTCTTCGGTTTCCTTAGGTTACATCTACATGATACCCTGCCCAATGGCCCACACAAACCCCCACTGGGGGTTGTGTGGGCCATTGGGTAATTACACACCAGTCATGCCCCAGTTAACTTACTACAGTTGAATGTCATATGGACATAGGTAAAAGTACCCAATCCAGTTCAATATGCAATCCTTAGAGATATCCTTAATGAATATTTTAAGTTTCCCAACCTAATTACATTCGATACCTTAGTCAATGCTCGCCATTACTGTATCTATTGTTTGGCAAAAAGAAATATTTTAAATCTATTTATGTTTTTTGGCTCACTTATGTGATATTATACACATGATCTGATCATCAGAAGCAGGAGGGATTTTTAATTTTATCCTTATGCCACTGGAGAAAAAGTCTACCTGGAAATATTCCAGTGAATGGGATGAGCACATGTTAGCGATTCCTATCCAAGTCCTTCCAGCAATCCCATGACACCATTATGTATTTCATATCAGCCTTTTTTACAAATCTCACCAGTCCACACTATACTTCAGCTCGTGCCTACCTCAAATGGGTCCCATAAACTACAAGCATATTCCAGATGAGGCTTCACAACAGAAAAATAACAATGCTCTCATACTTTTGTACATCTTGCATTTTCCCTGTGAATCTTCTGGGTGAAAGCCTCTCAGATGTTGTGGCCAGTGTCTCTGTCGATATTATTTTGGTGCACCTGGATCTGGATTGCTTCTTTTGCCATCTGGTCCCAGTATCCCTGAGCTAGTAAAGAAATTTTTTCTACCCAGTGATATTTGTCATTTTCATGGATTCTATGCTTGGTTACTGCCGACATGTCAGGTTGACCCAGTTGGAGGTGCCTGCAGTCTTCTTCCAGTCTTGTCTGGTCCGATCCTTCTCTCGAATGTAGAACTGGCTGAATTCCCAGTACTTGCTACATCATACAATAAAAAGAGCTTTATAATGGTGCAAACATGATTACATACGGCCACCCACTGATGAGAAAAAGTTGTTTTACATTTTTTACAACTTCTTTTGTATTAATTTAAAAATCATAAAAGTTGTCAAACATATTGATAAAAGATTAAGCTAGTTAATGTTAAATTTTGGTACCAATATGTATCTATATAGTGGTTTTACAGAGGTTTAAAGTTCAGTATTTTCTCCAGAAGGTGTAAAAATGATCTTTTTATTTATTTACACCCTGATAAGATGCCTAGGAAAGACCTTAAAAATTATTGTTATACCATACAATACACCATAAAACAAGCTAAAATTTTGTATTGATTACGTTGAGATTGATTGGGCAATTTTATTGTAACAGAAGTTTAAACTCTTCCATAAGTTTTAATCCATCAGTACAATGTGCCCTCTCTCCCCTTTACCACCCTTCTGTTGCACCCTTCTACCCTATTATTTTTTGTATATGAGGAGGCTCCAGGCCACATTCTTGTACCTGAAGATGATGTATTAATATCGAATCCCAGGTCAAAATTAATATTTATCAATGGATATTTACTACTTATTTCACCACGAATTTGTCTGTAGTCTTCAACATCATGCCTAAATCATTGCTACATATATGTAAATGTTACTTTTTCCTTTTTTAAGGAGGAAAAAACGGGCAGCAGAGGCCTTGTTGCATGAGGTGGCAAAGGAGGAGGAGCTCAAACCAAAACTTGCAGAATCATTGGAGAACTATGTGAATGAAAAAAAAACTAGAGAATCAAATGGTGATGGTTCAAATGACAGTGGGCATCAGTTCAATCTTGTGAGATCAGATGCTGCAGCATTAGAAGGTAAAAATGTTGTTATGGCGGTGGCAGAAGATCATGTTGGAAATTTAAGGGAAGATTCACCGAGACCATCAAGTCCACAGTCAAGAGTCAATCAATCTCCCAGCTCAACAAGGCCAATGGCTTCCAGTGAGGGTCCATTTGGGGAAGAGGCTTATTATAGACTGCGCTTTGGTTCAAACACTCGCAAGAAAAATGTTCATGGGTATTACATAGTGAATCTGACAATGCTCATGGTTAGGGATTTTGTTTGTACAGTTGGTAAGTTACCTATTGATTCTAAGGTGAAGCACTGTTTCAGGGAATTAGGATCTAGTCTGGCAGATTCTTCACCTGGAAAAATACTTGTGAGCATGATATCTCGAAAAGTTTTCCTACCCCTAGTAGATACCATTAGTAACCCCCAGTGGCTAAATGCCAGAGTGGCCTCTTTGCTTATTGATCATGTCGGAGCCAAAGTATCTCTGGGTTCGTCTGAAGAGGAGGAAGAGAAGAACATTCCATATTTTTCAACTTCCACAAGTAATGTCATCACCGTGAAGAGTGGTCATGGTCAAGAAATGGTAGCTACTGATCATTCCAACATAAATATTAGTGTTGAAAATTGTGAAGAGTCGTGTGAGAAGAATGATGGGAGCAGCTCAAGAGAAGAGAGAAGGAAGAGTCTTTCATTACCACTGGAGGTCAGCAGCAGCATTACTAACCCAATAGATGGGCGGATTTCCTCTGTTCTAGGTGGAATCATTTCAACAACAGCTGGACCACTTCTCCCTGACAACGTTGGAATTTCATACAAGTATGTTATATCCATATTCTTATTTTAACTTCAACTGAATCCTTTATGTGCATAAGCCGTATTATTAGTTGAGTCAAAATTCATCTTTACCATGTGTGCGAAGTTCTCTTGGGATCTCTACCAGGTCAGGTATTTCATTGCCCAAGTTTCAGCAGCAACAAGACACCTAACCTGATCACTGAAGTGTCACCTATGAAATACTTGAACTGATTGAGAACCAGAGTGATTTCATGTACAGCATACCCAGAGAAAATGCCAAGTCCTTCAGAACTGCTTAACCAATCAGAAACCAGTGAATTTTATTAAATCAGAATCCAGCAAGGTAAAAAAATCCTTCCTGCTTTCAATCCAACCCTTCAATTTGAATTCCATGTTCCTTTTCAGCATTTGTAATTCAATATTATTTGAAATTGCCTTGAAAACTCTTGTTTCTTCTCTTTTGATAATAGTAAGCTGGGTATTGGGAAAAATTGGGTTTTGTCATTAGAAAAATGGAAGAAGATTACAGAGGATAGGGGTATTCAGTAAGCTGCTCTCTGGAAATCAAGCTATAGGTATGAACGACAAGGAATTATTTAGAAAAGACTGGGGAGTGCATACTCTTCATCATCATGAATTCATTAAATCTTGAATGTGGGCTCCAAAAAGTTGTCTTGTTGAGATGATTTCTTAATGTTCTTAAACTAACTGCTCAGTATGCCATTGAAATGATAGAAATGAATAAAGTCTCTTGCTTCAGTGTCTGATTTTTATTTTTGCTAATTGATGCCAGAAACAACAAAGAGTAAGAGATTTATTTTTTCATGCAAATGTTTGTGGGTCTTAATAACATGTTATCACATTTCTCTTTTACATAAACCTAAAGCATCATTCAAAAATTAATTTTTAATATACTCACTTTATGTATATGTATGAGATTTTAAGTTTTAATCATTCGGTTAAGTTGATCTTAATAATGATAGTAAACTGACATTAGAGATTTTCCTTAGTTTTGTATATCCATGGTATTCATTTTAATTCCGGCGAAAATGCATAAAATATTTTGAGTGTTTCCAAGCCAAGTAGTTGGAAATATTTTTCTATGAGGAAGAAATTCTCTTTCATGTTATTTACTGTATTATATAGTGATTTTTTCCTTATTTGCTGAAATTCTTGGATAATATAAAGTATGTATATATTTATGTGTGACTATATGCATTTTTATCATTTTTTATGATAAATTTATTTCAATTAGTATGACCTCTAAAGAAGCTCATTTGTTTTATTGTGTATCAATCAAAGACTGGTAGAAGTTCGACAGCTTGAACTAGTAGAATCAATAACCTTAGTTTTGAACATTCACTATAATAGTGGTGAATATTTTGGAGAGTGCTAACAACTTTTGTAACCATTCAGTTTTTACTTTATTCACATGAAAAATTCACTATTAGGTTGTTCATTATTTGAAAGTAAGTTTCTGTCGTAAGCTGTTAAATGCTACTTTGCATTATCACAGGCTTCTAATTACCTAATATTCTGAAAACCCTAATAAAGTTTAGCATTACATTAATAATTGCTTCGGGCATTTAAAATTTTGGCCAAGAGCTTATTGTTTAAGGCAGTATGATTGGTTTTAATCTTCTTCAGTGCACTTTCATAAATGTTCTTGTTTGCTTTTAGGCCCATCAAGCGAATGTGGAGCAGCCCAAGTGTTGAGGAAGGAAAAGAATTGGATGGGCAACCTGAATACAAAAAGAAAGTTAGAAATTTTGGTCGGCATATTGTTGATGGTCTCCCTGTCTACAGCAGTGCTCTCTCAGCCAGAGCAGCTTTGGTGACATCTCACCCTGGCATGGCTGGTGACATTGGACAACAAGGAATAAACTCATCACCCATTGCCATTGGTTTACATGAGAGCCCTGTTAAGAAAAATAACTCGCCACAGTCTATTAAAAAGCCATCCAAGGTAGGTTTCTGTTATAGTCCTCTTAAACTGAATAAGTTGGTCCTTTTCAAATGGAATTTTTTTAATCACTCATCAGTCATACTTTTTTAAATGTGTTTTTTAATCATCAGGTAATATAGTGCAGTTATAAATCTCTTAAAAATGAGTTCATCTCACTTTTAAATATTGTTCTCCATTTTGGAGTCTCGTTCCTCCAAATTAGATCTTTCTTTCAAGTTATTGTCTTTTTATTTTCATGCACTTTCACTATTGGTATTGTTTTTCAATAACTTTATGAATATATATTTAATGCAATGAGAAATAGTTGTTGAAATAATGTACCTATATGAAAGTATCTAAGGGTCAAGAACAATATATAAATCTAAAAGGAAACATTTTATATGTGGACAAGGTGATGCTTTAATTTTTTTAAATTTTGTAAGTGCCCTAATCTCATTGCTGTAGAATCCAATAAAAGTGAGTGTTGATAAATGTCATAAAACCTCTCATTGTAGTTGTTAATGTTAATGTGCTTCTTTCAGCATGTATAACAGCACCAAAAATAAGGATCAAGAAGATCCATGAAATAATTCTGCCAACCCATTTGTAAATGCATTGAAAAAAAACATTTTATTATAAAAAGGATGAAATATCTTCACAAAAACTCATCCATTAATAATTAATGTATGTCACACACTGTAAATAATCTTTGACAACATTTCATGAAAAAAATGGATAAGGTATAATGTCTGGTCTACAAATATGATTACATGCATGAAGAGGAGACTCGAGAGATTGGAGATCATGGGATTAGAAAAAATCTCTTCTCCATTTTCTACCATATGGACTCTGTTCTTATACTCTGATGCAGATAAAATAAAACCACCTGGAAAGCTGGGACATTCTCCGTAAAATTTCATGAGAAAAACCAAGTCAATCTCAGATTCATGTGATATTTTAGGAAGTAATAATTTTATTTTGTATTTGGCAATGAGAGGTTACTTTGTGTTACTTTGAGAACCATTGTAATTACTCAGTCAATGCATGCTCCTGTGTCAAAGAAGTTGAAAACATCATCCAACCAGTCAATTCATGTCAGACATTACATCTATACGTCTGGTGAGTTATACAACTCTGACAGCAATTATGACAAAATACATATACTCATCGAGCAGTACTGCAGATGTGACTACTCGGCTATAACAGGGAAACTATGCTTTTCGCAGTGAACCAACCATCGCAAAAAAAGTCACTCACGGTGGTGGTATGCTATAATCTATGCTCGTTATGGTGTACTTCTACTGTATGTGAATTTGGAAAATCTCCACTAATTAACCCATTTAGTTCCAACCCCCATTACCTAGTATGCGCTAAAAATGCAAGGAATCTTTTTGGGGAACCTTCGTTTCCACATATAAATATATATTGTTATCAATGTGCTGAAGTCATTATTTTCTATTTACACTCTGAATACTTACAGAATAAGTGAAATATTTTAGTTATAATTTTTCTCTCTTATAAAATTTGGAAAAAATAATAAAAAAAAACTGGATTGAAAGAATAGCTCCTAACATTTTTCGCACAATCCCCAGTGGCCCAGCCCACTGGCACTATAAGGGTTAATTTTCCATACTTTTAATATCTATAATTATTAATTTTTAAGCTCATTTGACTAAAAATATCGGAGTGAATAATGATATTACAATACAGTAGGTATGTAAGTAGTTGGATTATCACTAAACTAAATGTTTTATTAGCGAAACCGTGCCAACAATATTGATTAACTAAAATGCATTTCCTTTTTCCATCCACTATACAGAAGAAATTCCTTGGTCTTCCATTAAGCTCACAAAAACCTCCCGAGGGTACCCCTCAAGGTGGACTATTCAGAAGCAAATCTAGTCACGACGTCCAGGCATCTAACGAAGGAAATTGGCACGTAGAGGAAGGGTCAGAACTCCACGAGGGTGCATATCTCAGTGATGACTTGGGATCACCCTTGGATGGTAACAAAGAGGATAGAGATTATTTCAGTCGTAAGTCCATTCGCAGCAGGTCATTCCACGGTATGAACTACAGTAGGCAACGGGAAACCTTTCGTGCAAGGTTTGCTCAAAAACGAGATGCTCTTAAGAGGGAAAGTAAGCAAAAAGTGATTGCAGCTGGCAGTGATTGGGATGATGGCAGTATTAGTCTTAAGAAGGAATCAAAGCAGCTACCTATGCCCACTGCTACTTTCCTGGATCAAACAGGTGAAGAAAATGATAAAGTATTTGATGATGATGTTGTCGAACTTGGCAAAGGTCCTTTGATGCACTTGGTGAAGTATTCAACTGGGAAAAGAAATATCCAAGGTGCCATGGAGGAAGGTTTAAGTCAATTGGAGGTAGCAGGTCTGAGTACATCTCAAGACTTAATGGAAAAGCAGGATAAAGTCAATGTTGGCCATGAAATAAAATCTCTCTCGAATAATTATGGAATCCCCGATGTCTTAAAAAGAGATAAAATGTACCATATGGCGAAGGAAGATGGTGGAGAGGTTGAAACAGAAGCAACTGACCTTAATCCCCATTCATCGATGGAAACAAATGAGGTGGTTAGATCAGAAGAATTTTTGCAGTCCTCGCCGATGGCTAGTGTAGAGGATGACAGCATGAAGGAAATCATGAAAGACATTTCCCCTGTGTATGAGGAAGTAGAAGATCTTCCATCAACTGTTGCAAAATTGAAAGCTTTTTTGAAGGAAAGAAATGGAAGCCAAAAGAGTGAAGAGAGTGCCTCATCATCTGTTGAAGGGTACGTGTAATTCCAGTCTTTTTAATTACATATATACACCCATTATAAATATATACATCATATATATGTCTTGAGATTAATCCCCTTATACATATTTTAAAATACACTAGTACATTAATAATTTAAGTCCCTGGATTTAACTTAAGAGTGAAACAAGAAAATGAGAATAGTTTTAATTGTTATCTTTAAAATTACCAAATAAATATTCATGAAACAGTATTTGATAAGTAGATAGTACATAATATTTACAAAAGTACTTGTCTCACTATTAGCAAATGGATTTACAACTGGTCCCTAACTTGTACAAGAAATTCAGTCCAAAATCTTTTTAAGTAACTCAAGTTATTCCTAAGTTGGAACAACTGAATAATCTACAGAAGAAGCTAGGAGCAGTCGTGATTTTACTTAAATCACCAAATACTTTCTGCATAATTTTAAGTAATACAATATCTAATTATGAAACAAGGCCAATAACAGCAAACACACTGAAATTAGGAATTATAGTTGAGATACTGTTGAATAAAAAAAACTAGACTAACAGCTACTAACTGGAGGTGTATTATCAACTGTAATCAGTTTTACATACTTTGTTTGGTGGTATTAGTTCACTTAGTAGATCCTAGTGGGAGGACTACTTTAAGTAAAATGTTTGTTTGTGGTGTGATGTAGTAATTGGCTTAGTGCTTTGTGTGAGGGCAATTGGATAATAAAAGATGTAAAAAATAGGATAAAATTTGAAATTAATTTCATCTCCAAAATTATCCCAGAGTAGAGGAAAAAAATCCCTCTCCATATACAACATTTTTAACATGGTTTAAGAGCTTATGTGTTCAGATGACTCCTAGAGCTTCACTGGTTGGAGCAGTGATTATTGCTCCTTGTGAGCCACCTGTGCCAAGTAGATCGAAGGGTAAGAGTCTTGAAAAAAGGTAGGCCATGCCACTATTCCCCCATGAGATGACTGTAGTGGCATCTTACCCCTGTGGGACAGACATTTAAATGTTGTCTTTTCAAGAGCATTATTGATAAGGGATAAAGGAAACCTATGATAGCCTTATCATTTTCATGGTTATCTGTGCACCCTCCACATTTAAAGAAAGCGAGTTTGATATTGTCTATTGCACCTTGACCGCATAGATAGTCCAGTGATGGTGCCTTGCATACATTACATAGCTAAGAGTAAAAGTACTAATGATGTGAATAACTGGATGTTGTAACCAAACCGGGTGCATTTTCCAAGTAAGAAATACAAAGAACACAAAAAAGTCTTCTTGTTTGGCACACACACATCCCTATTTTCCAAATACTTCCCCACCAATAACCAAGGGAAGAGAAGAAGCTGGACATTTTAGTATACTTTGAACTCCTCCAATACAACCTTGACCTCTAACCAATGGTGGTCCTAAACAAATCCTTCATAACCACTATCTGCTCCTCCCCATACCACCATATAACCAACCCAACCCTCTTAATTAACATCCCTTCAACCTGCCCTTTCTCCCCCCCCCCCCCCCTCCCCCCCCCCTGCCCTCCTTTACGACCACACAC